>JBCFYV010003446.1:0-25125 GCA_039000515.1 Timema cristinae
AGTCTTACTAGTAGTTCTGTGAACAGTAGACCTCCCTCCATGTTATTAACGTTACTATAATCTTACTAGTAGTTCTGTGAACAGTAGACCTCCCTCCATGTTATTGTCTTTACTACAGTCTTACTAGTAGTTCTGTGAACAGTAGACCTCGCTCCCTCCATGTTATTATCGTCACTACAGTATAAAAGTTTCTTCTTAGATTTGAAGTTGATAATTTTCCTTGTTGAACAAGCTAGATAGAATATCTCTCTCTATCTTAGATATTATCAATAGTGCTGTTTAGTATAATTTACAATTGAATGAAAACTAAAGAAGCCTCTGGAGGACCAGTGTTACGAACACGGATAAATGAACTGTATGGTGGAAAGGAAATTGATAGAGGCAACTCACCTTCACTTTATGTGGTATAACTGGCAGTGTCCTGGCGCAGTCTTCTTCAACAACACACACGAATAAAAAATCTAGACCACTTCCGGGTGAAGGGTTTACGGAACCTTATCACTTTTGTCTTGATCGAGTCTCCGTGCACGGCACAAATTAATCAACACACTAAAAACTCCACGCCAGCGACACTTGGCGGGAAAACAATAAACATATAGTGGTCCAGGTATGGTCTTGTTGCCTCCAAGAGTGGGGAAGGTTAATGTAAGATATGAAAAAACCAAACAAACAGAACTAAACCTCAACAATAACAATCAAAAACTCTCAAATCAAAACAAAACAAAAACAGTTCAATGTCGAGGCATAGAGAATCTAGATAAAAGGAGCACTATTCAAAGATATAACATAGAGGAATGAAAATGAAGTATAGGATTAGTAATATTCGTCAAACAATAGAAAACTATACAAACATACCGCCCACCAAAAACTAAAATGAGTTTTTTAAGAACAACAAACCAGCAACAAAGATATGAACAGAATAATATTATAGGAGAATGTATCCTTCCTATTGATTAGGAAGTGGACATAATTTTACAACCGGTCGTTTGAGGGTCCCGTGCTCGGTGCGGACACTTACGACTCTCGTTATCCCATCCCTTCCAGGGTACACCTCTGCTACTCTTCCGAGCAGCCACCTGAGTGGGGGAAGATTGTCTTCCTTTATCAAGACTAACTGTCCTTCTTGTAAATTGACCTTGTTTGTAGTCCATTTTTGTCGCTGTTGGAGAGTATGGATATATTCCCTTGACCATCTTTGCCAAAAGTGCTGATAGGCTTGTTGTATCAACTGCCAGCGTTTCAACCTGTTGGTAGGTAGCTCAGTTACGATCTCCTCAGGTGGTCTGGTGAGAGAATGACCCACTATGAAATGTCCTGGTGTCAATGGATCAAGGTCATTCGGATCCGCAGAGAGAGCACAAAGAGGCCTTGAATTTAGCACGGCTTCAATTTGAATGAAGAGCGTGGAGAGGCTTTCAAAGGTAAGTGTCTGATCACCCACCACTCGCTTTAGGTGAGTTTTTGCCGACTTGATACCAGCCTCCCATAGTCCACCAAAATGTGGAGCTGAAGGTGGGTTGAAATGCCAATTTATGCCTTGGACCGAAAGTTTATCTGTTACCACTTTGGTTTCGGTATGGGATTCTAGATGCCTTTGTATTTCTGTAAAATGGCGCTTGGCACCTACAAAGTTTGTGCCACAGTCGCTATAAATGTCTGAGCACATACCCCGACGGGAAATAAACCGAAGAACGGCATCAAGAAAGGCCCTTGTGCTTAAGTCTGATACCACCTCAAGGTGCACTGCCTTAGTTGCCAAGCACACAAACAAACATAAATAAGCCTTGAGCACCTTAGAATTCCTTAATTCAGATGATTTTATCTGGAAGGGTCCTCCATAATCCACTCCAACTCGCATAAATGGTCTTGATTGCTGCACACGCATTGCTGGGAGGTCCCCCATGAATGGTTGGAGAGCAGGTGCCTTAAATCGAAAACATCTCATACACTTGAAGATCCGGGTTTTTATAACAGTGCGTGCTTAGAGAATCCAGTACTGGTCTTGAATGAGTGAGTGGGTTGTTCGAAGTCCAGCATGAAAATGAGATACATGGTAGTGATCAACAATGATATCGGTGATATGACTATTTTTAGGCAACAGAAGAGGATGTTTTGTGTCATACCGCAGTGAAGAGTGTCTCAAGCGACCTCCTACCCTCAATAGGCCCTCCTGGTCGAGAAACGGGTTTAGGCCCCTCACGCGGGGTGAACATTCCCGGCCCTTCTTTATTTCTTCAAGTTCTGACTCAAACGCCTGTTGTTGAACTTGTTTGATACATAACATGCGGGCCGTCTTGAGCTCCTTGGACAACAATGGGCCTTTACAACGATCTTGATTCTTTACTTTGGAGTTCTGAATAAACCGTGCTAAAAATGCGATGACTCGTTGCAGCTTTACCCATGATGAGAAACGTTTGAGAAGGTCTGCCCACCAAGTATTCACTTCTGCTACTAGACTGGTAACCCTTACAATCTTTAATTCAGGTAACTCTACCTGGCAAGTCACCTCAGGCAGCTTGGGCCAACTACTAATGGGTTGTTTCAGCCACTCTGGTCCTGTCCACCAGATGTGGAAATTTGTCAACTCTTCAGGATGTAAGCCTCTAGATGCACAATCAGCCGGATTTGAATTAGATGGGACATGTCTCCAATGTTGTGCTGGTATTGCTGCTTGAATTTGGGCTACTCTGTTGGCAACGAATGTTTTCAAAAGATGTGGTGACGTTTGAATCCATGCCAAAACGATGGTAGAATCTGACCAAGTATACACAGTTGACACCTGTAATCGTTGTTTAAGGTTCTGCTGCACCCACTCCATAAGTGTGGCTAGGAGCTGAGCCCCACAAAGCTCAAGCCTAGGAAGAGATAAACTCTTAACCGGAGCTACTCTTGACTTGGCAATAAGGTTGTTGACTTGAATTTCTCCATTGCCCGTGGTAGTTCGAAGATAGACGACTGCTGCATATCCTTTGATAGATGCATCACAAAATCCATGAAGCTGGCAATTAATAGCATCACTGGTTGGTAGAAATCTGTTGATCTTGACATGTGTAGAACATGAAAGTTTGAACAAAACCTTTGCCACCCTTGTCCGAGCTCTGGTGGAAGTGGTTCATCCCAATCAAGTCTTATGGTCCACAAAATCTGCATGAACGCCTTAGCCCAAAACACCACTGGAGATAGCCACCCCACAGGATCAAATATCCTAGCAATATTTGAGAGAACTGCCCTCTTCGTTACTGTAATCTCAGAGGGATGTACATGATAAGAGAATGAATCTGATGTGGGGTCCCATTCCAGTCCTAATATCTTAATTATTTGATCTCCATCTTCTTCAAACATGAGGGGAACTTCACGGTGTTCATTTGGTATCCTCTTTAATACTTCAGGGTGGTTGCTAGACCATTTTCTAAGTTGGAAGCCTCCTAAGCTTAGCAATTCAATCAGCTCGGTTTGTAAACTGAGAGCAGATTCCACTGAATCAGCACCAGTGACTATGTCATCAACAAAAATGTCCTTACATAGGACCTGGACAGCACGAGGGTAACGAAGTTTTTCATCAGAAGCGAGTTGACGCAGGGATCGCATCGCTAAGTACGGAGCTGAAGATACACCATAAGTCACAGTATTCAATTGATATTCTTGAATCTGTTGATCAGGGGATTCGCGCCACAGTATTACCTGGTAATGTCGGTCATCCGGAGTGACAAGTATTTGTCGATACATCTTGCATATATCAGTGGTGAGCACAATGGGATGAAATCGAAAATTCATAACAATTTCCACAATTTCCCTTTGCAGTTTGGGACCCTTCAATAATGTATCATTCAGTGACTGACCCGATGATGTTGCTGCAGAAGCGTCAAATACAACTCTCAGTTTGGTGGTTGAACTAGATTCTTTGGATACGCAATGATGTGGAATATAGTATTTAATGTCTTGGATCATTGATGGTTCAATGCGCTGCATGTGACCGAGTTCTTCATATTCCTTTAGAAAGGTCACATACTGTTCCTTTAGTTGTGGGTAACGAGCTAGGCGACGTTCCAGCTGAATGAGTCTCTTGACTGCTTGTTGATGTGATTCTCCCAGCTCTGGTTGTGCATCCTTGAAAGGTAGCCGAACAATGTATCTACCCTCATTGTCACGAGTGTGTGTTGTCACATAGTGTGCCTCACACATAGCTTCATTAGGGTCAATGTGTTTAGTCACGGGTAATTCTTCCACCTCCCAGAAGCGTCGCAAAACATTGTCAAGTGATGGTTCAGTAGCAACAAAAAAAGATGAGACACTAGAAGTTATAAGTGGTTGAGGTCCTATTCGACCAATTATGATCCAGCCAAAAATGCTATGCAATCCTGAGGGACAATTAGATGAAGTTGAATACCGCCCACCATCAAAGATCTCGGGGTATACATCTGCACCTAAGAGAATGTCAATCGGCCCTGGTACATGAAAATGAGGGTCAGCCAGCTGAAGATGAGCAAACTCCTGAACCATATCTTTAGAAAGCATGGTTGATGGCATTCCCGATGTGATTTTACTTAGAATGATAGCCTCGGTGATCAACTGAGGACCATAAACACCACAGGGTTTCACCTCACATATCACAACCCCCTTGTTGGTTTGCACAGTTGACTGAGAGATCCCTTTAATCGGAATTTTCAACTTGCGACGTGGCAGGCACAGCCGGTGAGCACAGTCTTCAGTAATAAATGATGATTGTGACGCACAATCTATCAACACTCTAACCTTCTGATAAGCACCGTGCCCATCCTTAACCTGTACTACAGCGGTTCCCAACAAGACTGTAGTAAGGCTCACAGAACTGGTGGTAAGTGAGTTGATGTGTTCACCCCGTGTAACAGTGCCTTCATGGCCTGGTGAATGAGCCTGATGGGTAGCATCACCTTGCATATATCTACTGTCTCTATGGGTGGGATCAGTGTGAGAGCTGGTAAAACGTTGGTTTGAGCTAAACGATCCTTGACCGCAAGTGTCAGTGCCTTGATTAATTGACCCTATGTGCAACAATGTGTGATGAGTTTGATTGCAGTGTGGACACTTGAATTTTGAGGAACACTCCTTTACTTGGTGCGATCCCTTTAAACAATTAAAACACAAATTATTTGACTTTACCCAATCCCGGCGTTGTGTCGGTGTCTTGCTCGTGAACACTGGACACTTATAGATACTATGGTTAGCTTGACACACAGAGCAGTGACCTTGATTTGAGTCAACATAAAATGATCTTCTCACTCCAACAGGTGAATTTAGTTTTCCTTCCATCCTCCTGTTGGTTGCTATATGTCTAGTACTCGCGCTAGTTTTCAGTGATATACCTTGATTTGCAGATGACAGTGCTTTGCATTGATTTTCAAGAAATTCCAACAGTTGATCAAAGCTTGGGAGTTTGGTAGCCGTGTGCGCAAGTTCAAACATCAGCCGTGTCTCTCTATCTAACTTGTTCAGTGTCAAGTTTAGTAAGATATAACTCCACTCACAAACTGGAAACTTTAACACATTAAGTGCACCCAAGTTCTCCTTAAATGTGTCCACTAGCGCCCTTAAGTTCTGTGGCGACCTTGAGGTTAGACCCGAGAATTGCATTATCTTCTCTAAATGTGTAGTAGCTATTGACCTCACATCTTGGTAACGTTCTGTAAGAGTCGCCCAGGCTAACGGGTAGTTCTCATCTGACACCGGTAGTGACTTTAATAAAGTCAGGGGCTCACCAGATAATGTCGTCAAAAGATATTGAAACCTTTCCACTGGTGTTAAGGTTTTGTTTGTATGAATGAGAGAGACGTACAAGTCATGAAATGTTGTCCAGTCAGTGTTTATACCACTAAATGTGGGCAGTTGCAACTTAGGCAATTTTGCTGACAATGCCTTTACCGGAGGCCCATTATCATTTCCCGACGTGGATGAAGGCTTAGTAATCCGTGCATAAATCTCCTTAACCTGGTAGTAGGTCATGTCAAAGTCCTCAATCAACTTGTCATGTGCTTCAACATCAAAGTCCCTCTTAGATTTTCTTGCCGCGACTCCTAACTCAACGTGAGTTTCTTCAAAATCCCTCCTTAAATGTTCTAAGTCTGAACAATGTGCCTTAAATAGCTCTAGTTTGGTAATGTCACCTTGAACCTGTTCCGACAGCTTGTAAAGTCTATTAACCCGGCCAGTTATCACCTTAAACCTAGCTTCAAGGTGTGCATAAGACATGATGATAGAAACTTAACACAAATTAATGTAAACAAACGGGAACTAAATACAAACGTAAGCAAACAAGAAACTAACTATAAACATAAACAAAACAGTCAAAACACAGCCATCGATTACATCCCGACTCTCGACCAATAACACATGGTCGACATCACTCGATCACTATTACATACGATGCACAATAGATATGGCTAGCGATTAATCGCTAACTCTCAAACGATATATCGAACTGATGACGCCACTAATCCAACTGACCCAGCATGGCCGAAATATGACGTGAACAAATGATACAAGAAATAAACCAAATAAACAAATAAGTTGCTCTATCCACCCTAAAACAAAGAAACGCCAAGGAACACTGAAACACGTATCCTCGGCCCGGATGGACCAAAAATGTTTAGTATAATTTACAATTGAATGAAAACTAAAGAAGCCTCTGGAGGACCAGTGTTACGAACACGGATAAATGAACTGTATGGTGGAAAGGAAATTGATAGAGGCAACTCACCTTCACTTTATGTGGTATAACTGGCAGTGTCCTGGCGCAGTCTTCTTCAACAACACACACGAATAAAAAATCTAGACCACTTCCGGGTGAAGGGTTTACGGAACCTTATCACTTTTGTCTTGATCGAGTCTCCGTGCACGGCACAAATTAATCAACACACTAAAAACTCCACGCCAGCGACACTTGGCGGGAAAACAATAAACATATAGTGGTCCAGGTATGGTCTTGTTGCCTCCAAGAGTGGGGAAGGTTAATGTAAGATATGAAAAAACCAAACAAACAGAACTAAACCTCAACAATAACAATCAAAAACTCTCAAATCAAAACAAAACAAAACAGTTCAATGTCGAGGCATAGAGAATCTAGATAAAAGGAGCACTATTCAAAGATATAACATAGAGGAATGAAAATGAAGTATAGGATTAGTAATATTCGTCAAACAATAGAAAACTATAACAACACCATGTTATTATCAATACCTAAACTCTAACTATTAGTTCTGTGAACAATATACCTCCCTCTATGTTATTATCGTTACTACAGTCTTACTAGTAGTTCTGTGAACAGTAGACCTCCCTCCATGTTATTAACGTTACTATAATCTTACTAGTAGTTCTGTGAACAGTAGACCTCCCTCCATGTTATTGTCTTTACTACAGTCTTACTAGTAGTTCTGTGAACAGTAGACCTCGCTCCCTCCATGTTATTATCGTCACTACAGTATAAAAGTTTCTTCTTAGATTTGAAGTTGATAATTTTCCTTGTTGAACAAGCTAGATAGAATATATCTCTCTCTATATATATATACACCACGTCTTACCCCTCGTTCGGAATATCCACTTAGATATTATCAATAGTGCGTTATATTGATTGACATGGTTTAAGACATAATTATTGCTATATATGTAAAGATTTTTAAAAATACACCCAAGGTACTTGATCGATTGCTTAAAATTTTAAATTCAAATCACTTGAGATGTGCTATCAAACGAAGCACCTTCCAAGCGGCCACCATATTGTAACGGTAACGAGATCTTAAATCCTTGTAAGCTACATACTTTGTCTGGCCCAGGCTCAAAGAATGTCCCTGCTATATTTAGTTAAAATTGTTCAAAGAATATGACGGCTATCGTGGAAAATAAATCTTTATAATCGAACAAACAGACAAAATGGGAAATGGCAAGTTACAACAAGTCCTCGTTACGCTCGGGCAATATAGGATAATAGTACAATTTTCCCCAACTATGAGGGGAAAAGTTGGTATTTTCTAAAATATTCCTATTGAGTCATCCTGGATCTTATCTGGACTGATCCTGAGAAAAAAAAAATTATTAGTTTGTAATACACATAAATTAAAATTAAAATTAAATTTAATATAATTGAAATGTGTTTTCAAAAACGTTTATGTCCATCGTAAGAGTTACTATTCATAACTGATTATATAAGCCAATAGCTTAAAAAGTGGTGGTTTGGGGGGAGGCTACCTCCTATAATTCGATGGACCCCTTAAGTGGGGCTAAGGTTATTGTAAAATTTTCTAGCGGACCCCCATAGGAAAATAAGCTTTTTACACCTATAATATCAGCACAATGTAGCTAAAAAAACTAACTTAATTCTAAAACATGGACAAAATCCCACGACCATTAATTTTCCACTGTGAAATAGGTACACCCCCTCCCCTCAATTTCACCAATTTAAGTTTTTCGGCCATGTCCTAGATCAAACACGCCGCCCTTAGTTCATTAGACCGAGGCATTACCTGCTGAGCCAACGTACATTTACATTTAGCAAGCTCTTGCTTTAAAAAAAAGAGAAGATATCTGAAAACTGAATTACCTATCATAAGTTTTCTTTCGTTAATTTGGTGTGTTAGACTATTTATTTTCTTTATATAGAAAAATTACACCTGGACACGGTAATCAAACCCGGGGCCTTTGGCAACAAAAAGCCAACTATCGAGTCATGGGTGTCTACGTTATCTGATGGATCGTGATCTTAATTGATCACACATTTGTAGCTGACGATTTCCGCACGTCCATCATAGACTCTGCCTTAAAATATGAGTGAAGAATGGCCCTGGGCACGGGACGATTCCCGGATAGCTCAGTGGTCAGAACATTGGTGTACTAAGCCAAAAGTCCCGGTTTCAATTACCGTGTCCAGGTGTCATTTTTCATTTAAAATAAAATTATAATTATATGCGGCTATAACCGTAACTAACAAATATAATAAATTAAATATTTAATCCATTATTTATATTTAGTTTATTTATTTCCCTGATAGTAAAAAGTTTGGCTAGAGACATTAAGAATGCAAATACTTTTTTTTTATTTGAACATCTTTTCTTTTCTCAAACCTTTCAAATCAAACAGTTTTATAAACATTTTTATGAGTCATGACATTGATGAATTGCTGCTTATTTTAGTGGGAAAGGGAGATATAAAGATATAAAAAAAAAGTTGATGACAGAAGATCTTTTATTATTTAACACATTTTACCGTAGTCCTCATACTTATTGAAGTTTTCAATCGATTATGAAAAGTTTATTATAAAAGTATATGGTTTCTTGGCTATCAAATGACGGGGTTAATGCTAATTGAGTTTACTAATAATCAGTAGTGTGATCAACTAATGGGTTTATTGATGGTTAGAGATAGGTGATGGCTTTCTTGTATTTCTATCATCAACTTTAGTAATTGTATGAAATCAAACTTTTGTCCCGTTTAACTTGTTTGCTAAGTAACTATAAACTTTGAAGTTATAAAATAGACCCACTCTGGTGGCAGAATGGTCTAAGCCAGTGGTAATCAACCTTTTAATTTTGTATGCCTTACCCCAGTTATAATTTATCTTAAATTTTGTAACCCCAAATTGATTGGTGCATAATGCAAGCTATACATAATTTACAATATATACCTAAAATAACAGGTGCCATGGTGTGGTGGGTCAGTATATCTGGCTACGAGCTTAGAGGTCCCGGGCTCGATTCCCGGCTGGTACCTTGGGTATTTTCCCAAAAGGAGGATTACCCCAATGGTCACTAGGGTTTGGTTAAGTAGGCTTAACTGGCTTTGTGATAAATAATTAACTTCCATGTTCTGAAAAATTGAAAAATGATACCTGGACACGGGAATCGAACCTGAGACCTTTGGCTTAGTTCACCAATACTCTCCCCACTGAGCTACCCAGGAATCGTCCTTTGCCCAGGGACATTCTTCACTCATATTTTAAGACAGGGTCTATGATGAACGTGCGGAAATCTTTGGCTACAAATGTGTGATTTTATTAAGATCACGAGCTATTAAAAGAGCTATTAAAAGAAATCACACATTAGTAGCCGATGATTTCCGCACGTCCATCATATACTACGCCTTAAAATATGAGTGAAGAATGTCCCTGGGCAAAGGACGATTCCCGGATAGCTCAGTGGGTAGAGCATTGACATACTAAGCCAAAGGTCCCGGGTTCGATTCCCGTGTCTAGGTGTCATTTTTCAATTTTCAGAATATGATATGCTGATGGAGAATTCCTCAATAAAAAGCATAAATAATAGCTTCGTATATTTGATACTTAACTTTCAGCTTGACTGGCACACCTCACAGATTTGAATCCGGAACCCTGGGTACGATGGTTGGACTCTAGCACAAGTACCCAACGACCTAAGGCTCTAATCCACGTGTCCCCGAAATCAGGCAGATTTACCCCTCTGATTAAATCTTATTGTGTCAGCCTCAGTCACACTAAAACAGAATCCTTTACACTGTAAATCGGCCCAGTTTCCGAGCACAACGTAGGAAAGTTGTTATGAGCTATCAGCATTCTTTCCTAATGTTTACTAGCTCGTCACAACAAGTAAACTAGACCAGTTCTTTCCCTTGCTTCGTTTCAACACTGTTATGTTAGTTGTAAACAAACTTACCGATCTAGGTCAGCGCTATTACACATTAGTATTATATTTGCAACAGGCCACTACTGTTTTACAACTGATTCCCTTCTACTGACACAACCTTGTATTAACTAGCAATAGTGTTTAAAAAAATTGGGCATGATCGCAAACTTACCATAGTAACAAATTAATGTTTTTACTAAGGCTACGGCCATGCTTGCAATCAGGACCTGGCAACCTGGTCACTGAGGATGCTTTTGTTTTCTCCCAGCCACGCTTACGACCTGATCGTCGCATTTTATTACCAATTGTGATAATGTATTGTTATCCATAGTATTATCTAGGTATCTGAAGAAGAAATGTAAATTTAGAAAATATGGTACACATCCCATTAATATGCAGTTTGACAGTTTCACACTTTATTTCATGAGCTCAGAAATCATTTATATAGATATTTCCAGTATTTTATAATGAGTGTAGCTTCATTTGACGTACGTCAGGGAGGTTATTGAGAAGCAAAGATTGAGACAATTCCAGGGGAAGAAGGAGTTGCGGTACAGTAACCAGGTTGCAAGTGTGGCCGTAGCCTTACAGGTAATAGTAACCAGGTCACAAGCGTGGCTGTAGCCTTACAGGTAAAAGTAACCAGATCGCAAGCGTGGTCGTAGCCTTACAGATAACAGTAACCAGGTCGCAAGCGTGGCTGTAGCCTTACAGGTAACAGTAACCAGGTCGCAAGCGTGGTCGTAGCCTTACAGATAACAGTAACCAGATCGCAAGCGTGGTCGTAGCCTTACAGATAACAGTAACCAGATCGCAAGCGTGGTCGTAGCCTTACAGATAACAGTAACCAGGTCGCAAGCGTGGCCGTAGCCTTACAGGTAACAGTAACAAGATCGCAAGCGTGGTCGTAGCCTTACAGGTAACAGTAACCAGATCCCAAGCGTGGTCGTAGCCTTACAGGTAACAGTAACCAGATCGCAAGCGTGGCCGTAGCCTTACAGGTAACAGTAACCAGATCGCAAGCGTGGTCGTAGCCTTACAGATAACAGTAACCAGGTCGCAAGCGTGGTCGTAGCCTTACAGATAACAGTAACCAGATCGCAAGCGTGGCCGTAGCCTTACAGATAACAGTAACCAGATCGCAAGCGTGGCCGTAGCCTTACAGGTAACAGTAACAAGATCGCAAGCGTGGCCGTAGCCTTACAGATAACAGTAACCAGATCGCAAGCGTGGTCGTAGCCTTACAGATAACAGTAACCAGGTCGCAAGCGTGGCCGTAGCCTTACAGGTAACAGTAACAAGATCGCAAGCGTGGCCGTAGCCTTACAGGTAACAGTAAGCAGCACAAGCGTGGCCGTGGCCTTACAGGTAACAGTAAAAAGGTTTACCTTCTTTTCTTGGAAGTTATTTTTTCAGCTCACTCCAAGAAACGTCCTTTGTTCTCCAATACCATATCGATTGTAAAGAAATAAAGGCATTTGAAATGTTGACAGAGCTAATTTTACAATCGGAAGCTTTACAAGGTGTATCTTGAAAATGAATATTAAAATACTAACTAGTATTTGGTTGATGATACATACAACTGTACTAAAAGTAAAAAAATTATAGCATTAAGTTTTTAAATGTATATATGTACCCCGTTTAAGGGGGGGGGGTTCCAATAAATTCCGGGGGCAGGGGGGTCAAAGAACCCTGACTTCTACGCTTTTGGTATATAGTATAAGCGATAAATACTATTAACAACACACAAACATCGCTCCATCACACAAAGTTAGTATTATCAATAACCTTTTATTATGTTTATCCCTCCACCTTCTGTTACATTCATCACGTCTATTTACGACCGCTCTTTATCATAATCCTTCCCCAATCATCCTTTACTCTGCACAATGTCAGCCACGCGGTTTACAGCCCACAGCCCTAAACCATAATTCTCACCCGATTCATCATCCTAAATCATGAGGGTCTTGGCTTACGTTAATCACTCCATCTGCCGCTTCCCCGTGACCCGTCTTCTCCCCCCGCGTGCTCCCTTCCTAGCGCTTCCATCAAATTGATTCCGTATTTTTGGTCCGATACAGACTTTGAATGCCCACCCACCTCCCTCTGAAGAGAGACAATAAAAATTGGGATCGAAAGAAAAATATTGCGTGAGATTGCACGAGAATCCTGGCTTTTTTTTACCCCCCCACCCCCCCTCACCCCTTTGTCATTTTCTGTCAAATTGAAGTACACGTGGTTTGAGAATAGGAGGGGGGGGGGATAGGCAAGTGTTTAGCTGGATTAAATCTGGATATTCATGAAGTTTGTGTTGCACCCCCTCCCCCTCTGTTCAACCCTCCTTACAGTAACCAATCGGTCCAGACAAGTATAAGCTGTTGGTTTAGTTGTAGTCAGGGTAGTAATAATACATTCACACACACACACCCTAAACTACCCTCCACCCTTCAAAAAAAAAAAAAACTTTTTCTTAGAACGTGATATATCAGTCATCGGCTCATAGTTTGGAATTGAATTGGTCGGAAGTTCAAACTTTGAATGTATACACCCAAAGAATACGCAAGCAAAATGGACAAAAATATTTACAGTAGAGGGAAATTTAAACGTAAGTTTCATATAGTACCAGTACCATCAAATGCATTTTTTCAATAGAAGTCGTGAGTAGATAGATATAGCTCTATGCAGACCAACAACATTAATAGATTAGTTCCATAACTCACCACCAGAAAGCACTTGTACGAAAGTAGCTTTTTTTTTATCAAACGACCAAATATGGTACCATTTATTTCTCCCCTCCCCTTACCTCCTATTTTATAAATAAAAAGAAGGCTATAGTGGGTAAACAGGGGGGGGGGGGGGGGTTGGTATATTTAATTTTAAAGCTAGTACGATAATGTGACCTAAGACTCGTTTATCTCTCTTTTCACAGCATGTTAGCCAAAAGATCCCAACACGCTATGCTACAAGATAGACGCACTCACATCTTGTTTGCGATGTTGGCTAACATGTTGGAAGTTGGGAGTGACGGTCAGTGCCAACATGTTGTGTTGTGTTAGCTCAATTGTTGTAGATAACACAAACCCAATACACAACATGTTGGCTTACTTGGGAACTTATGCGCATTCGATATCGAGTTGAATCAGTTTCTAGCCTAGTGACTCACGTATTTTATTTTCAGATTAGTTTAACTGTTTTTGTTTACATAGTTTTAGTTTCAGGGAGTGAAACAATAATTAAATCATTAATTGAGTTGCATCAAAATTTTTGAAACGTTACCTTGGCTGATTAGGTTTTTGAACCCATCGCCGTTTAGTAAGTTTTTTTTTTTTTGGCAAGTATACACTTTCTGCCATCACACTAAATTAAGAAATGGCAAGTAATATTTCATTCATTATGGCCAGAAATATGGAGACTGATTAAAAACTAGAGGTGGACCCAGAATGTTGGCACAAAAAAAAAATGCAGCTTACTTTTTCCCAGATTTTGGTTAACATGTTGGGTACACCTTACACACATCCATTACTGTTTCCAACCTGTGGCCTAGGTCAGTTTTTATTCAAGTCATATATTTTTCATTACTGGCTTACTAGGCCTGTCTTATCTTCATATGCCTTATAATCTAACTTAAGACTAGGGCAAGCACAACATCCCATCCCCAGCCGTTAATTTATCACCGTGAAAGAGTAAATCCACATTTCACCAATGATAGGTTTTTCGGCCATGCCGGGAATCGAACCCAGGACTCTTATCTCAGTAGACAGACAGGATACCATCTGAGATAAGGTGTTGGATTATTAGGTCTAACTTATTACTTAATAAATCAGGCTTAAGGATTAAGTAGGTGACAATATCTTCTACTCATCCTTTCCTTCAAGCTCACCTGTTGGTTGTTGGTTTCTGTCCCAGAAAGGAAAAAAATGAGAAAATAAT
The DNA here is from genome assembly GCA_039000515.1 of Timema cristinae. Classification (NCBI taxonomy): domain Eukaryota; kingdom Metazoa; phylum Arthropoda; class Insecta; order Phasmatodea; family Timematidae; genus Timema; species Timema cristinae. Next base: position 14,553 of record JBCFYV010003446.1, read on the forward strand.
GAACGTTAGCGATATATTTTCTAGGTTTGGAAATCACTTACTATCCTTGTTGAAGTGTACCCGGATTTGCGTGGAGAGAGAGTGAAAACTATTTACGGGGGGGGGGGGGGGACTCCTTCAGAACACCCGACCGCTATTCGAACCTCGATGACCCCGTCATTGGTGGTCCAGTCTATTGCGAGAAGGACGCCTTAGACCATGCGGCCACCAAATATGGTTATCAAAACTGTATTTTAATAATAATAACACCCGCTTCGGGGGCCGAATAATCTAACGCATCGCTATCGTGTTCGACAAAATTGCTGAATGACGGGGATTTCGGGTCCGAATCCCGGTTGGGTGAAGTGAAATGTTTTTTTATTCTATATTATTATTATTATTATTATTAGCACCGCGTCTTACTACCCATTCAGTTTGTACGAATTTACGTTAATGTGTAATGGTAGGGTGATTGTGAGATGAAATGGAGGACCTACAGTTTAACGTGGGATCCGAACCACGGTGGAGGCCTGGCATTCCACACATTCACAAGATGTGATTAATACACGTCTTGTCAGAGGTGAAGGAAGGGTTTGGCAATCAGATAAATCTGTGCCGGGACCGAGGATTGAACCCCAAACTCCCAGCACTTTATTCTAAATGGTTTCCCACTATTGATCCACGCACATAATATGGATACATCTAATCCTCTTTATTCCACAAGTGTTGGTTTTTTTAAAGCACCACGTCTTACTACCCGTTCGTGTTATACGCTTATATACTAATTACGCTAGGGGTTTTAGAGACGAGGAAGGTTTAATTTATAGGAAGTGTACCCGAATTCACGTTAAGGGAGGATGGAAAACAATTTTGGATAAACTACCCTCAGTACACCCGGCCGAGATTCGAACTTTGATCTCCCTATCATCGGCAGTCTAGTCTATTGGAAGAGTAGCGCGTTAGACCACGTGGTCACAGAAGTGGGTGTATGGATATAGCTCAAACTTTTACAAAAAAAAAAAAGTGAAGTGAAGAAGCCAATTCACGGAATGAGCATAAAATTGCCAAATTCATTAAATGGCCAATTTCACTTTAGGGTTGTAACACATATAAATAAGAGATACAATGAGTCTTATATTAGCAAATTGAACTGTTATATTCTTGTCTTGAAAACAAAATTAGACTAAGCTATAATTTTTTAATATACAAGGGAACTTGTTTTAACTAAATATAATATTATATTCATATGCTAATAATTCAAAAACTCTGCAGAACTATATCCACTATACTTTGAATGTATGCATACACAACATTTGTTTGAGAGTATTTTACTATTCAGTCTAGTTTAAGAAGAGTTTGTTCTGTTCTTAACATGCTCACTTTCACATATGTGCGTCAATAACATAAGTTACAACTGCGGCACTTTTTGTTTCAATCCAATTAAAATTTCATATTTTCTCAAAGAAAAGACTGAGATATATTGATATCTGAGATTTCCTGAGATCTGAGCTGAGATCTACGTAACTTATAAGATCTTAAAGATGCAGAGAAAAAAGGGTTATAGTCCAACTTTAACTCAAACTAAGTGTTGCCATCTGTTAGACGATCATGAGACGTTTCTAATGCATTTTAGATTCTGGTTAAAAGAGGTCTTTCTCATATATAAACTGAACAAAGTATTTGCTTGGGTTTTAAATGGGTTTGAGATATTATAATAGTTGATTTGGAAAATATAAGTAATGTGACTTCCCCCCTTCCCCCTTTCCCCGCCCTGTACCTTTAATTTGGTATCGATTGAACTCTATCCTGAAGTCAAATGACGTAAAAGAAGTTTTCCCTGTGCAGTTGTTTGTTGAGCTGAACTATGTTACCTATGTATGTAAAGAAAGACAACATCAGAGGTTCCCAGACGTTTTTAATGGCGTACCAGCCCAACAGTAAATAATTATTGTACGTAGGCCTACCATTGGTGGCACGCGTACCACAGTTTGTAACCACTGCTCTACAGGTTGAAGATCATAATAAATAGAGACCAATATTTTTGTATTCGCTTTGTCAAACATCACTATATAATCAAATTGAGGTTAATCCCAAATAGGTTATCCTTTTCTTCAAAAATATAATACTAGCCCAATTAAAAAATGGGTGTGTGTACTTATATACGCGCGTGAGAAGTTATACTTCTTTGGCATCATTAAATAATTTTATTTCTTTATTTTGTAAATATTAAATAACCAATAATAAATATTTAACAATAATAATTTAATAATATTTAGTATTAATTATGTTAAATAATAATATTTTAATTTATATCAATAAATAATACATATGGATAGTTAACCTCAATTATATTGGAGCACTTGAAAAAGTCTATAAGTACAATTTTTTTCACTAATATTTACGAATAGTAAATAATATTAATCAAAATATTCAATTTAAATCACTACTGAATATAATTTATTAGCACATATATAATTCGCACTTGTATGAAACTAAAACACGTGTTGTGAATGTAGAAACTAGAAACATGTGGATAAATATTATATATATGAAAACAGTGATGAGAGGCGACGAGCGTAGCAATATGCGCGACTAATAGAGGTTCTATTTCTATTTTGTTGGTAGCTTTTTTTTTCGAGACTTAATGAGCGGTTTAGCTTCAACCTGTTACTTTTGTGTTACAGTGATGCGCGCGCATCTTAAAATTTCACTCTCATCATTTTTTCATAATGTGCCTAAAGAAGTATAACTTCAAAAAGTCAACTAAAAGGATGTGTACTTTTGGTTCTGCCAATTATTTTTCAGGTTGCACAAATCTGGTAGGTTATGTAAATTTAAATTTCCTTACGAATATTGTTTCAAGAGCACCTATAAAAAAGGTTTTTCCAATTGCTAAAATTGATTGAAATTTACTTTTGTCAATCCTTCTAAAAATAATTGGTATCTTCTTCGTGAAACTAAATAGTTTGTCCAAACTCAAAAGAATTATCAAAATCTTCTTTAGGGATTACTGTATAAATGGCATTTTCGTAACTTACTCAAAGAACAAAAGTATTAAAAAGACTATTGTTTTTTGTTTCGATTTTGTGGCAACAAGAGATATTATTAATATGCATAAAATAATAAATTGAAAAGTACTACTATCTTATATTAACGTTTTTATCTTCTTATAACTGGCCACAATGAATAATTTTTTTTTGCTATAACTCCAGGGGGAAAACCATACAGAATATGTTTCAAAATAAAATGTACTTATCTTGTACACACAAGCGCACGAATACGTTCTGTATCTACGTCATCATACGCCTTTATTTCATTCGGTTCGCCATCTTTATTTATGAAGTTAAGGCAACCTTTTAAAAGTTCTCGCTTGTAAAACATTTTAAAGATAATTTCAGACACCCCTTCCACAAAATACACACACACAAACACACATATATATGACTGTTTTCATAATCTCATATTTCAATAAAGTAAAAATGCTTAAAAGTAAAAAAGTTTATTGTGAAAGTATCGTCTGTCAAAAGTGACAACTGCTTAACATATGGGCTTGCACATCATTTGGTTTGGCGTATGGACAAATTTAAAGCAAGGTTAAGGAAATTATAGCTAAATAGCCCCCTTCCCCGTAAAAAATTATTGTAAAGAATCCTGTAAAATAAAGCTTCAAATCATCCATCATGTCAATATAAAAACAAAACTTTTTTTTTACTTATTAAAAAAAAATACAGTCCTACCATCACTGTATAGCCTCCTCCCTCTTTTTATCCTCCCTCCTATTTTCATCTCATTTCTCTTTACTCACCCCTACCCCCCACGCCCCCTTCACCAACCCCACCTTCCCTTCAACAACTTTTTTTTCCAACGACTATATAATATACTATTGACATTTTTATGAGCAATAAATTAAATTTTCAAAATAAAATATAGTCTATGTTACTTGCTGATAATGTAGCTTTATATTGGTGAAAGAATATTTAAAATCGGTCAAGTAGTTTTTGAGTTTATCCATTAAAAACAAAAAATCACATCTTTTCTCTTTATAATATTAGTATAGACTAGTATAGATGTATAGATGTGCTTATATTTTAGATACGATCTATCCGCTCGGGATTTCGAGTTTCCCTGAATTGGCAACACTGCGGTGTTGTTGCTCAGTAGAAACGACTTGTTTTCACCACGGAGGAGTTAAACCACGTGTAAACCATGGACGAAGGACCTTCATTACCTATTGATCCTCCATGTGATGGGCTTTCCGGTGCGAAACAGCAGCCGTGTCGGGTCCGCGGTTTCCTAGTCGACCGCGAAGGCCCCTTCTACCTCTCTCCCCATGAGAGAGTGACATACCCCTTTCCACCTATCCCCATCACTCTCTCCATCCCTCCCCCCTCGACGTGTTTAAAATGGTTTCTTCAGGTTTTTGTATTGTAAAGCCACTAGGTAACGTACAGGATAGAGCAATCAGCTCTCGCGTGTATGAGTCAAGGTGAGATGGGCCTTTGGGAATGTTGGTTGGTGCGCAGGCAGGCACGCGCATGCGTGTGTGTGAGGGGTGACATCATTGACCCTTCGTGGTTGAATAACTAATGGCCCGTTTCGAACTGGAGTCGTGGGGGTATATTTGTAGAGTTAGGAACCTCCGACCCTGTGGCTCAGTGGTTCAGAGAGTCTATGGGAGACGGGTTATAGTCCATTCACCGCCTGAAGGAATTTATACAGTGGTATTGACATATTAGGGTGACCTGATGGTCTAGGGGTAAGGTGTCAGACTTCTGTGCTGACGGCCGGGGTTCAATCCTCGGTCCCGGCACAGATTTATCTGATTACCAGACCCTTCCTTCACCTCTGACAATACATCTTATGAATGTGGGGAATGCCAGGCCTCCACCGTGGTTCGGATTCCACGTTAAATTGTAGGTCCTTCATTTCATCTCATAATTACCCTACCATTACACATTAGCGTAAGTGCGTATAACCCGAACGGGTAGTAAGACGCGGTACTAATAATAATATTAATAATAATAATAATAATAATAATAATATAAGGAATGTACTTGGATGGAACAGCTAATTAGATTAATTGGTACAACTTCTTTGGTCAAATTGAACAATTTAAATTAAGAAACATAACACGAAGATAATTTATTCCAAGAAAAACTATTATATCCAAAAAAATAAGTCAATTAAAACAGGCATAATAACATTTCTAAAAAATCATCATAAATATTGTTAAGTAATAAAGTTAGAAACTTAATTTCTATAAAACAAGTAAAAATGTAATTTTGTGCGAAACACTACTAAGCAGTAGCAGAATAAAAAATTAACAGATAAGCAATGAAAAATGTAAATTAGAAAATTGATAAATAAGAGTTATTAATATTATAATTAAATACTACAAAATTTTGAATACCCGATATAAAGATAATAGGTTAATGAAGGTTATGAATTAACAAAACTAATAGGCAAACCAGTATGGCAACAATAATGAACATTATTAATTGAATAATTAATTATACTAGTAGACAGCTTAAAATTATGTTTTCAAAGAATACATGTTCTGTAATATTCTTTGTCAACATAATATTAAGCTGTTTAATAATAATAATATTTAGCACCACGTCTTACTACCCGTTCGGGTTTTACGCTTTAAGTACTAATTACGCTAATGGATTAGGAATTGGGAAGGTTTGATTAGAGGAAGTGAACCCACATTTGCGTGGAGGTAGAGTGGAAAACCATTTAGGAAAAACCACCCCAAGTTCACCCGACCGAGATTCGAACCTCGATCTCCCCGTCCTCAGCAGTCGAGCACAACACGACAAGCGCGTTAGCCAACTACGACACCGAGACGGGTATTAAGCTGTTTAAATTATAATATTCTGAGAACCTAATTTATTATTTTAACCGGTTATTTTAAATAAAATAAAATCTGAGATTAAAAAAAACTGTTTGGCTGAAGTGAAAAAATTATAATATTCTGAAAATCTATTGGTTAGGTTAGGTTAGGTTACACAGATTCCATATGAAGGTAGCGCCACAGGTCTGCACTCATTGAAACATTATTAGATTTATCACTTTAGCCAGAGGGTGATGGTTATTATTCATAATAACACATTAATGTGAATAATTTGACCACATCATTAAAAATATATCACATTAACCAAAACTGTTGGTTATTATACATAAAATCCGGTGATTATATATGTTAACCTGATTTATCGAATAGACAGTAACATATATATACAATAAAAAGTGTGTGTTAGGGAGAAGTGGGTTGTTAAGGAGAGGGAGGTGGAGAGGTGGGTGAACAAATGTTGTTGGTAAATACTCAGGACAACCTTGATATGTTTCTAATTAGCCTATTGATGTTAAAAAATATTAAATTATGAATACAACGGGTCTACAAAGCTCGCCTTCAATCGTTTCTTTACTACTACTAATACTACTACTACTACCACCACCACTACTACCACTACTACCACCACCACTACTACCACTACCACTACCATTACTACCGCTACTACTACTACTACTACTACTACTACTACTACTACTACTACTATTACCACTACCACTACTACCGCTACTACTACCACTACTACTACTACTACTACTACTACTACTACTACTACTACTAATACTACTACTACTACTACCACTACTACTACTACTACTACTACTACCACTACTACTAATACCACCACTACTACTACTACTACTACCACTACCACTACTACCGCTACTACTACTACTACTAATACTACTACTACTACTACCACTACTACTACTACTACTACTACTACCACTACTACTAATACCACCACTACTACCACTACCACTACCACTACTACCGCTATTACTACTACTACTACTACTACTATTACCACTACCACTACTACCGCTACTATCTACTACTACTACTACTACTTACCACTACCACTACTACCGCTACTACTATACTACCTATACTACTTACTACACTACTACTATACCACTACCACTACTACCGCTACTACTACCACTACACTACTACTACTACTACTACTTACCACCTACTAATACTACTACTACTACTACTACCACTCACTACTACATACCACTACTACTAACACTACTACTACTACTACTATCCACTACCACTACTACGCTATACTACTACTCACTACTATTACACTACCACTACTACCGCTACTACCACTCACTACTATACTAACTACTACTTACCACTACTACCACATAATAACTACTACTACTATACTACACTACTACCTACTACTACACTACTACTATACTACTACTACATACCACTACCACTACTACCGTACTATACTACATACTACTCACTACTACTACTACATACTACTCACTACCTCACTAACTACTACTACTACTACTACACTATACTACCACATACTACCTACTAACTACCACCACTACTAATACTACTACTACACTATACACCATACTCACTACACTCCATTACTACACTACTACTATTACCACTACCACTACTACCGCTATACTACCACTACTACTACTACTACACTACTACTATACTACCACTACCACACTACCACTACCTACTACACACTACTACTACACTACTACTACTACTACTACTACATACTACACTACTATACACTACTATACACTACACTACTACTACTACTACTACTACTACTATTACCACTACTACTACTACTACTACTACTCATACCCACACTACACTACACTACCACTACCTACAACTACTACCACTATAACTACACCCATACTACACTACTACATTCCACATACACACTACTAACCACTACTACTACCACTACACTACACTACATCACTACTACACTATTACACTACTACAATACTACCACCTACTAATACCTACTACTACTATACTACTACTCCTACTACTACCACTACTACCTACTACTACTAACTACTACTACACCTAATACCTACTACTACTACACTACCACTAACCACCTACTACACTACATACCACTACTTACCCTATACTACACTACTACCTATACTACCACTACCACTACTACTACTACTACATACTACTACTACTACACCACTACTACTATACCCCACTATACTACACTACTACTACTACTACCTACTACTACACTACCACTACTATATACCACTACACTACTACCGCTATACTACACTCACTACACTACCACTACTACACTACTACACTACACTACACTACCACTACTACCACTACTACCACTACTACTACTACTACTACACTACTACTACTACCATACACTACCATACTACTACCATACTACTACACTACTACACTACTACTACTACACTACTATACCACTACTACTACTACTACTACTACAACATACATACATACCTACTACTACTACTACTACTACACTACCACTACTACCAGCTACTAACTACCACTACCATACTACTAACTCATACTACTACCACTACTACTACCACTACACCTACTACGCTACTACTACTACTACTACTACCACTCACTACTACTACCACTCACACTACCTACCACTACCACTACTACCTTTCTACTACTACTACTATTACCACTACCACTACTACCGCTACTACTACACCCACTACTAACTACTCAACACTAACTACACTACTACCATACTACTACTACTACTACTACTACTACTACTACTACTACTATACACTCACTACTACTACTACTACTACTACTACCACTACCACTACTACCTACTACTACTACTACACTACTACACTACTACTACACTATACCACTACAACTACCTACATACATACCTCTATACTACTACTACTACTATTACTATACCACTACTACCGCTATACTACACTACTACTACTCTACTACTACTACTAACTATAATACCACTACTACCACTACTACATACCTACTACTACTCACTACTACTTACTACTACTACTATACCACTACCACTACTACCGCTACTACTACTACCACTACTACTACTACCACTACTACCGCTACTACTACCACTACCACTACTAAAAAAAAAAAAAAAAAAAAAAAAAAAAAAAAAAAAAAAAAAAAAAAAAAAAAAAAAAAAAAAAAAAAAAAAAAAAAAAAAAAAAAAAAAAATACTACTACTACTACTACTCCACTACTACCGACTACTACTTACTACACTACTACTACTACTACTACACTATACACTATACTACCACTTTCTACCACTACCACTACCACTACTACCACTACTACTACTACACTACTACCCTACTACTACTACTACTAACTACTACTACTACCACTACTACTATATACCACCACTACTACCACACTACTACCAACTACGCTACTACTCACTACTACACTACTACACCACTACTACTATACCACTACCACTATATACTACGACTACTAACTACACTACCACTACTACTACTACCTACTACTACTACTACACTATTACTAACTACACACCGATACTACCATACCACTACCACTACTACCGCTACTACTACACTAACTAACTACACTACTACTACTACTACTACCACTACTACTAACTACTACTAACACTACCACTACACTACCTAACTACTACACTACTAACCACTACCACTACCACTACTACCAACTACTACTACTACTACTACTACTATTACATACACTACTACACAACTACTAACCACTACCACTACTACACTACTATACTACTACTACATACTATACCACTACCTACTACTACTACTACTACTACCACTACTACCCTAACTACTACTACTACTACCTACTACTACTACTACTACTCTACTACTACTATACTACTATACTACTACTACTACCACACTACAAACAATACCACCACAAACTCCCACAAACCACTAATTTCCCGGGAAAATTATATACAAATTTCTATTTAACTACTCCCACTACTAACAACCCCCCCCACCCCCACTACTACTATAAAAACACCACCACCATCACTACTACCCAAACAACAACTACTACTATTTACTACAAATCACTACTACCTAAATAAAAATTTTAATAAAAATTTAATAATAAAAAAAGGGACTAAAAATTTAAAATGTTCCAAAGGGGAAAAATTTTTCCCTTAAAAAAATTAAGGTGAAATTTTTCCTTTTCACATCCTTTGTGCCCTTTTAGAAAAAGCCCTGGAAAAACTGCCCACGCATTCGTCCCTTTAAAGGCATTTTGGTTTTCACCTTTTCCCAAAAAATAGAGGTACTATCGATAACTAAAAATTTAACCTAATAATATTTTTAAAATGTTATTTATAGAATGCAATTTTTTTTTTAAAAATTTTTTAAAAAACTCTTTGCCCACTTCAGGTGGCCCCGGTTTGTCTCCAGAGTCACCCTCGCAATAGACCCAAAACTGCCGAAGAAAGAGAAAAAACCAGGGGTTTTGAAAATCCCCGTCGGGGGTACTTTAGGGTGCCCCTTTTTTTTTAATTTTTTTTTTCCAGTCTCCTTTCCCCACAAATTCATACACTTCCTCTAAAAATTTAGCCTTTCCCCAACTTTAACCCTTTATCAGTAATTAGTCAATATGCGTTTTAAAATTTTAAAAAAAAAATGGTAG
>JBCFYV010003447.1:0-27963 GCA_039000515.1 Timema cristinae
CAAAACAATTACTAATCAAAATTCTCATAGTCACAGACTTACTTCCTCTGCGGCAAGGAGGAGAGACCGACGCCTCAAACATCGTGATTAACGCTTGTTAGTTTACTAGCCCTTGGTTAAACTTCTAGGATGTTCCTCCGACGAATTGTTATAATAGAATACAAAATGTGCCAGTCACAGTCAGAGTCGAGATGGCATGCTCTGATGCACACTGAAGGGGAGCAAGAGAGCAAGTTTCAACACGTACCGACCAATTGGTAACACCGTGGTGGTTCGCAAATATAAAGACAGGTTATCGCGTTTCACGAAGTTCTGGAATAGATAAACAGAGAAACAATTATTAGTAATAGGGGGGAAAGAGTATATTGGGAAACCGAATAAGGGTTTGTAAAGTTACGTGCGGAGACACTACTCTATGGGGAGTTAGATGAGAACCTCCCAAACCACTGTTGTCACATCTCGCTTATCCGAGCAGGGCTTTGAGACGTCAATAGCACCCACCAGGGTCGATGACGTAGTTCCCCAGCCCCTGGATAAGAGGATTGGTGGCACCGGGAAGTCTGGCGTAGAAGGACTGCGCCAGTTCCCGGAAGTGGTCCTTGAAGGTTCGGCATATCCATATCGCGATGCAGAGTCTCATTGCAGAAATACCTAGGTGTGCCTACAATGATCCTTAGACACTCCCCTGGAACGCGTGCATCATCTCATATATGTGTCCGTCAGGTAGCCCCAAGTGGGACACGCATAGTTGAGGATCGTCTGAGCAACTGCTTGTACAGTGTCAGACCGTTCCTTGGAGACAGGCGTTACGCCTGTTAAGCAGTGGGCCTAGATTTCCAACCTTTGCCTCACCTTGTTGAGATCTCTCAGTACAGTGTCATCTCTAGGTCATTTGGTGTCCAGCGTAAGTCCCCGGTACTTAACACTGTCCGCCCATCTGATCTGTTTTCCAAACAGCTGCAGTGGGGCCGGCCTGTAGAACTTTCTTTTCCCTGTGAAGAGCACTAGTGTGCTCTTATACACGTTAATACTTGTTCTTCATGAGTCAGCCTCCCCTCCTGAGAAGTAAATTTAAAATAATAAAGATTTAGCACCAAAGAGAATTTTGATAAATATGTCGAGCCTATTTATTAGTCAGGCCTCTCACCTCGAAAGCCCAGAGTGTAATGCGGTGATCACATTATGGACTCCAACCGTTTATATATCCTAAGAAATCATGTGTTCTCGGGCGCGGAGAGCAACGAGAGAAAGGGTAAGGGTTGCAGAACAGTCTCCACTCGTCCAAACGCATTTAAAGTCTATACACAATCACAGTTCGTAGAAGTTCTGAAGACGCCCACTGACGTGCGCTGAGCTCACACACAACGCAGCTCATTTGTTTTGGGATGGTTCAACCAACACGGCTGGCAGCGAACCTCGGACTTCGAGCTAGTTCAACGTCGACAGTGCTGCGGTGTTTATGTCGGATTGTAGTCGTGCCGGAATGAGTCAACAAGGGCTACCTTGGTGAGTTACAACTTCTCCGAATTTTATTTGTAACAGTTACAGGGAAACCATTCAGGAAAACCATCCTCAGTGCACCAGTCTGTAATCGAACCCCGATCTCCCAGACCTCAGCAGTCTAGTCTAACACGAGACAGTGCGTTAACGTGTGACCACCCAGGCTGATTAGTTTATTGTTAAAGTTACATGAAGGGTAATTTGTATTATATATTCATAATTTTATTGCTTACTTTGATGTGAATGAAGATATATTTCCAATAGTGCGTCCTTTAACACAAAAACATATAGGCCTAAATGAACAAAATAATACCAAAGTGTTTTAATCATAGGCTATCGTACATATTATCATTGTCCACGAACTATAGTTTTACAGTAAAATATGTCTGGAAATGATGAGGAAGATAGCCAATCGATTGCGGCGAAGTAATTGAGTGAAGCTATTATTTTCTAAATCAGGACCGAATGGTTTTAATATTGATATGTTAGGTAATTTGTTGTGTTTGATGTGATTAATTAGTGTTTGGTAGTGTTTTTCTGTTTTTCTTTAATGTTTCTAAACTAAATTATTGGGATCTAGACCCAAAAATTAGTAGGTTTTACGTCAAGACCAAACAGAGACCAAGTTATTTAATTGTGTGTAGGCTTACCTTCATATATTTTTGAAAGCAACCTTCAAGAAAAATAACTTCTAAACTAATGGTCATACTTTGTCAATATGGCGATTTAATAATGATTATTACGGCATAAACCTTTGATTTGAAATTATTAAATAAGTGCTTACTCACTTGAAGACTTCAAAGCAATAAAATTTAATAGAAAAATAAAATTATTTAAATAAACCTTAAAATATCCTTCCTAATACTAACTAATTATAGTGATATGGGTGGTCTAGGGTAAGGTGTCAGACTTCTGTGCTGGCGGCCGGGTTCAATCCTCGGTCCCGGCACAGATTTATTTGATTACCAAACCCTTCCTTCACCTCTGACAAGACATCCTGTGAATGTGGGGAATGCCAGGCCTCCACTGTGGTTCGGATTCCACGTTAAATTGTAGGTCCTTCATTTCATCTCACAATCACCCTAACATTACACATTAGTGTAAGTGCGTATAACCCGAATGGTATAAGACGTGGTGCTAATAATAATATAGTGATATGAATTTAATAAAACAATTTCTTACAAAGAAGTTAAACCTAACTTACACTTAATAAAACTATCCCGAGATTACAAAAAAAAAAAAAAAAACATAATATATGCTACTCTAAAATTAACAATACGGTTACAATTTTTAAAAATAAACTAAAAATGGAATAAAACAAAAAAAATGAACTAATTACTCTAAACTAACTAATAACGACGGAGTTTTAAAATTTCGAAAAGAAAATAAATGCCTTGAGAAATCTAAGCTTTTCTTCAAAATAACAAAACTGGCACCAAATAGACAAGGCGCTATAACTGTGGTTAATATCTGTTGCCAACTTGGGTCAATAGTGTAATGACTAGAAAGTAAATAGATCCCACACTGGAATCACGTCAGAAGCAATACCACGCAAATACCGTGGTACGAACACAATCACTCATTTTGGGATCTCTAACCGATAATTTTTCGGGAAAAGGGGGGGTGGATACCAACACCTTTACCGAAATACGCTCACAATAGCACTGCAGGTCTTTCATCCTTTTTCTATTTGACATAATATCGTTAGATTTAATTTATTATTAGCACCGCGTCTTACTACCCGTTCGGGTTATACGCTCTTTTCGCTAATGTGAAAAGGAGGGCGATTGTGAGATGAAATTGAGGACCTACAGTTTAACGTGGAATCCGAACCACGGTGGAGGCCTGGCATTCCCCACATTCATTCACACTTATTACTAGGATTGTCCTCATCACACCTCTTGGGGTATTTAATCCGTTAATATAAATGTTGTTTTTAAAGTAAAGATAAAAAACAAAAAATAAGCTCCTTGCAACACGTCCAGTCCTTGAACTCGTGATCTGGTTCGGATCTTAAAAGAAGCTTTTCTCCTCTGTTGGAGATTTCCCGAACGCGGCCAAGTCCGAAGACTCGTTATTCCCCGACATTTTGTGTTTATAGTCCCTCCCTTTAATATCTCTTCTCTCTTTTAAAACTTAGTCCAAGTGAAGTGCCTTTTCATGGAGGGTCAGGGAAGAAACTCCCGCCATTACTGCACCGGCTCCTATGGTCGGGTCCTTTCGGCCGTTCATCAGGATTGGCTTTCTGACAAAATGTACCGTCCGAAAAATGTTGGTTTTGGTTCAGATTTCGGAAGACCCAACAAATATCCATGTTTAGGGAGAAATTAAAACTAGTAGCCTACTACTATATTATTACCTAATGGTTCTGTGAACGATAGAACTCGCTCCCAAGCATAGCTTCTCCTTGGATTTCAAATTGAAAGATATCTTATAATTTCTCATTAGATTTGAAGTTGATATTTTTCTTGTAATCGAATTGACATAAAACAAATAAATACTTTATTAAATAGTACATTATATTACTAAAGATATTTCATGTGGTTTAGAATGTCAGTCACATGTCAAAAATTTCAAAAAAAAACCCCTAAAAGCTTGATCGATTACTTTAAATTCAAATCCCTTTAGATGAACTATTAAACTAAAAACATTTAGAGTGGTCTCCCATATTGAAACTTATAATTAAATATAAAAACCATTTACGTACATCGTTAGGCCTAGGTCACAACAAGGACAGACAGAAAATAATATCAAGAGGTCGAGTTTAAAAAAGACCTCACTCCAATTGGTCAGTTAATTATTGTTATTATTATTATTATTATTTCTACTATTGTTTTATTATATTATTATATTATTATTATTATTATTATAAATTATTATTATCAATGAGCACAAAGAACCAATAGTCAATCTTAACTGGTTTTGGTTTCCTAAAAAATAGAAGGTAAAGGTTCTAATCCCGGTTGACTGTACTAAAATAGAGTCTCAATAAAAAGACTTACTTTTCTCTCTCCACGCTAACGCGTGTTAATTCCCAATCTAAAATTCCCACACTTAGTAACAGAAATTACCGTTAGATCGCATCCCTCGGCCGATTAACTAGTATGTTATGTACTGTACAAGATTACGCTTCAACCGGGAAAAAACTGTGAATTAAAGTTTTCTGAATTATTCACTTGACAACAGATATATTTGGTATAAATTAACAGGTTCCTAAAAGTTTTAAAGTAGGTAGTTTTTACAACTTTGTTGTATTTTTTTTTTTAAAAATGTAAAACGTTTGACTGAGTCAATTCCACTGTTTTTCTTAAGTTTAATACAGAAAACCACAAACCCCGGTGTGGGCGCCTGATTCTTGCTTTATTATCTCTCTAAACAGGTGTTATCCTGGGGAAAGAAATGGTTTCTTTAAAAAAGGAGGTTAGAACCACAGTATAACAAATAAATATAAATAACTAAAAATAGGGGAAAATTATACCTCGTGGATAAGAGTCAAGTATGCAATCACTAGGCTTACTCCTATTTAATAAACTACATTTACCCCAGATACATTTTTCCGTAAACCCAATTTAGTAAGGAATGTTGAAATAAAAAAGGGGGTTCGAACCCACGGGGGATACAAAGTTATTTTGTAGCTTAGAGCGAGGTTTTTTGTAGCCACTAACTTACAATCTAGCTATACATTCTGCCTGATACAGCTGTAGTTTATAATGGCATAGGAAGGTGTCCGGTAGTTACAAAATTACAAAACTACTTTTACTTATTTTAGTGGGTTATATTCCTAAAATATCAATATCGTCTTTTCGTCCAGTAAACCTGCCACCGTCTTGTATCTTGTTGATCTTGCATCTGGTACACTTTCGTAGATCCGTACGCTGAAAGCGTTAAACATTCAACAAAATAACAAATAGTTTTCATAACTCCCACTGGTAAGGAAAGGCTTGACTCAAATAAATAATATAAAACAGATCTAGGGGTTCAAATTTATGCAAGGGGCATCCAAATTTGATAAAAAACTTATAAAAAAATATTTTATTTCTTACTGTTCGAATATTTAAAAAAATATAGCAATTTCACAATCTGTTTACTTTGGGTGAGTTTTGTTGGCACCTCTTGAAAGCCAATGTTATGTCAAGAGGATTATAAGCGACTAACGCAGGGAAAAGTTTAGTTTGGTACCCCTGGGTGTCTGGGAAATGGAGAGACGGAGTTCCCCCCAATTAACTATCCGGGTTTAAAAGGGTGGTTTAATTAGATAAGTTTGGGGCCCGCCTCACAGACAAAATTTTTGGGGCTTCTTTCTCTCGACAGAAAGTTGGTTGCTTTGGGTAGGTCCCCGTGGAGCTACCGGGTTCTGCCCCCCCACGTCTGTTCAGTCATTTCCCCATGACGTCATTACTAGACATAGCTTGTATACAAGCAGACACGCCCAGGGTTTTCCCCTAAGTTGATCAACATGACATGTCCTTTGTTCCAGATGATGGAGCATGTCATGACATTTAACTGCCAATAGAGAGCGACGCTACCCTGCATGGTTTTATGTGAGTAATGTTTGAAGTACTAAATTACATGTCTAGTCAAAATGACAGGATTAAATTATATTTGTTTTTCTTTCTAAATATTTTGATACGTAGTAAAGGTCACTTTTCGAGTCGAATGGTTAATAAGGCAGACCCTATGTCTAGGGATCTCTGGTTTCTATCCTCGATGGCTGCTACATGTGTGTTTGTCTATTACCCAAATAAATTAATAGATATTAATTACCGTGGTTTGGGCGTCTAATACAAAGTGTGGTGGGCCCGTATAATATAATTTCAAACTTAAATGATGATATTGCGAAAGTGTTTGGAAAGTATACGTTGAATTTTCCAATGTAAAATATTACAAAAAGTCATTTCTTGGCCCTTCCATGTGCAATAAAATAAAAAATGAATTGCAAATAAATGGTTAAAAAAAAATATTGTTTTTAATGATAAATCAATTCATAATTTTCTCCCTTCCTCCACATCAGTGGTCGTCACTTGAAGCGTTACTCTGGGTATGGAGTGAACTGTCGCTGACCGGATATTTCGGTTCAAATCCTGATTGGTGTACTAAGGATATTTTTATTTTCTAAATAGTTTCCCAATATCCTCCTTTTAAAAACGTGGGTAAAACTTTATCCATTAAAACTTCATCTCTACAAGGTGGTAGAAGTGGTTAAAAAAACTTTAAAGTAAAATGTAAAGAAAAAAATGATATTGTTACGGTCAAACGATCTTGTTTTTAAAATTGGAGGCAAGGGAAGACAGTAGGAAATTAACAAAAGATTTTTTGTTTACAAAGTAAATAAATTAGGTGCTACAGTATATATGTTTAGTTTAATATCCTACACTTGGAAATATCAACAGCTGATGAATTTCTGAACTGGACATAGTAATCTTTGATGAAAAATTTTTAAATTAACTTAAGGCCCTTGGCCCTGTCAGGCGCAAATCTACAATAATTTGTGAGATGGTGAAAAGGAGGGTGAAAAGGCATGGCGTGGCTTCGCAACTGACCAAAGTATCCCTCCGCGTAAACAAGAACAGATGGTCAGGAAACCGTTGAGGGTTTCTAGCTACCAGACAGGTCTTGCGGAAAAAAATATTTTGGAAATATCAGTTTTCTCGAGAACGAGTGAAATTTTTACAGAAATATTTTCAACACCTCTTCTAAGATAATACATCAATTTTTAAATTAGGTGTACATTTTCTTGTTTTTTGTTATGTAGCCAGCATTTTTCTATTGAAAAATACCAAAATTATTGATATTTGATTACTGTTAACTTTGTAGAGGAGGTGTGTATATAGAAAGTATAATTTAATAAACATGCTTCTATTCTTGAACAAACCGTTTCCGAAAAAAAAATCGCAAAACAATAAAAATTCTTGACGAAACCGTTTGTTCCGTGGGTCTGCTTTTTCCACGCTAAATGAAAAGGGAAAATCTCTTTAATATGTTCTGTTCTAATTCCAGGATCCTCCTGACAGATATTCAACAACTGTTGATATACCAAGTGTAGGATATTAAACTAAACACGTCAAACTGGAGCAGTATTTGATTTATTTGGATACAAATGTTTTTTCTCTCTAATAACTGAAGCTACGGACTTAAGCTCTGTATCGTTAACTGCGTTAGTTATTACGCATGTCAAGTCACCAAGCTGCTGCCCAAATTTTGTAAGACCACTCCGGTACAATATAAAGAGTAACTGACGACCTCGCTGTTGCGCGTCGAACCAGCGACACCTAGTGGCGAGTCGGAAAATCTGGCCTCCCTCCAGATACCTTGTTTATTTTTCCTTAAACTTTAAATGGAGATTTTTGGAATCCAGGCTCCTCTTTGGTGCTTCTTACCTCACACGAGGACTCATTGTTTTCAAGTCATTGAAAAGTATTTGACTACGGTATATATAGGGGTGGACACAATCTGCTCTTGCACGGCGAGGGGTGGCGCAGTGCTTTTGTATACCTCTTACTTATTTCCCAAAATTTCTCTTTCAGACCTAAAATAACTTATATGGGTTTTTTTTTTTTTACTTTTAAAAATTAACTCTTGATTTTAAATTCATGACCCTTCTGGTCATTCTTTTTTTATATATATCTATAAAATGGAATAATGCTGTTAAATTTAAATAGAATATAAATGTATAACTAAACTTAGTTTGATTTCGTTATATAACTAATCATGGTACATTTCACTATATATTCCCCTTCTCTCACCTTAGACAATACTGTAATATATTCAGATATACTGAAATTCATGTTTGGGATATATTATATTTACATTCATCACTGCGTGCCACGTCTTACTACCCGTTCGAGCTATACCTCACTATGTACAAAATTCAATAATATATTAGGGATAAATAAAGGTTAAGTTTAGAAGAAATGTACCGAATTGCGTGGATGGAGAGTGTAAAACAATTTAGGGGAATGACCTCAGTACATCTGACCGAGACTCTAACCCTGATTTCCCAGAAATCTGGTATATTGCAAGTATGACACCGTATACCATGTGTCACTGAGGCAAGTCTGATTTGACACTAAAATAAAACTACCCCCTCCTTCTTTTCCAACAGTTTTATTTGGCACAGGAAAAAATAAAACACAAAAATAAAAATATATTCGGACCTCCATATATCGAAGTCGATGGTTCTATGAACATTCGATGAATTGAAACGATCTTTTTTATACATGATATTGTGCAGTTTTTTGTATTTAGAGATATTCCCCAATCAATGCACTCATTATAAGTGAATATGAATCACATTATGTACGAACTAGTGTATATAAATATAATTAAAAACAAACAAGGAAAAAAGTGTTGACATTTCTAAAAAAAAACAATATGGGGATAAACGATCGGTTAGAGAACGAAAAAACTGAGCCTTATTTATAGAGAGGGAGGGGTACTTGAGGAAAGGGGGAAGTGGAGTATGTCATGACAATACCACCCAGTTTGGGGGTCGCAATAACCTAGACCAAATATTTTCCTTCTTCCTCTTGCAACACTCCATTCTATTTTTCCCCCACTTGTTTTTACTATAACCTACAATCGTCATCACGTGTGGGGGGGGGGGGGGAGGGGAGGGGATCCCGATTCAGCTTGGAAAAAATTCGACATATAGATTTTTTTACGATAAAAGAAACAGTTTCCCATTTAATTTTATGGTAATTCACATAAATTTCAATACATAGAATTATTATATTATTATTAGCACCGCGTCTTACTACCCATTCAGGTTATACGCACTTACCTAATGTGTAATGGTAAGTGATTGTGAGATAAATGAAGGACCTACAGTTTAACTTGAATCCGAACCACGGGGAGGCCTGGCATTCCACACATTCACAAAGATGTCTTGTCAGAGGTGAAGGAAGGGTTTTGGTAATCAGATAAATCTGTGCCGGACCGAGGATTGAACCCCGACCCCCAGCACAGAAGTCTGACCCCCTAGACCCACCAGGGCACCATTAATACATAGAACAAGTCAATTTACGAATATATGGAGGGCCAACTGTAATTGAATTCATCATATATAATTTAAGACGAAAATTTTTTCTTACAAAACTTAGCCTTAACTTCTCTTTGATATAGGTACTTTTTTTAAAAAAAAATAAAGCAACGAGTTGGTGAAGGCCAGATGAAGAGGGAGAGATGGGTTGTGAGAAGAAAGAAAAGCACCTTAAAATGAATTTGACGAATTATCTGGCCCATCCTGAGGGTTTGCCCCAGTCTTGATAAGAGAGGTTGATAAGCCAGTTGTGCCACCATAACCCCATGTACCGCTCCTCCGTGAAATAATGAAACGTTACTCACTCTATCATTAATCAAGCAACACCCAAAGTGACGGAGGAAAAAAAACCTCCGACACGTATCACCTTTTATTTTTATTTTTTTCTCTCTAGGAGAGAGAACAGCCCTTAATGGCCCCCATTGGGGTTTTCTTTAGTGGGGAATCCACGTTTTATTGCAAACCATCTTACACGGTCATACTAAGGACAGGAGCTAAAGATAAAAATAAGTATTTTATAAAAAAATAAAACATCTGCTTTGGGGGGGTTTAATTGTACTCGTACACGCGTTAAGCTTAATTTTATACATCTATAAATTTGTAACTTGTTTTGGGGCATTTTTAAATTTTTTTGATCATTCATTTTAAAAAATTCAAGTCTACTGCTCATAAAACAAATTCAAGAACTGCTTTAGATTTATCGGTGTATAAAATTATACTATTATTAAAATTATTAGCTCCGCGTCTTACTACCCATTCGGGTTGTACCACTTACGCTAATGTGTAATGAAAGCGTGATTGTGAGATGAAATGAAGGACCTACATTTTAAAGTTGAATCCGAACCACGGTGGAGGCCTGTCATTCCCCACATTCACAAGAAGTCTTGTCAGAGGTGAAGGAAGGGTTTTGGTAATCAGATAAATCTGTGCCGGGACCCAGGGTTGAACCCCGGCAAGCCAGAACAGAAAATCTGACACCTTACCCCTAGACCACCAGGTCACCGAAAATTTAACAAAGTAATTACTGATTCAGTAACATGACAAAGCTATGGTGAGACAGGTGGCGCCCAGGGGGCCAAATTCAATAACAATATAAGAAGCAAAATAAGCTTCACTCTTTTTAAACTCTACAAGTTTATTTTGTTTATATTATTTCGTAAACGGTATTATAACGAATAGCCAGTTTTATTACTTATATAGAACATTTTATAAAGCGCGCAATTTCTTTTGTTTTCCCACAACTCTAGCTATGCCACCGGGCTTACTGAAGCAAATTTGATTTTTTTTTAAAAACCAAAATACTTTTCGTCCTAAGAGTGAAAATTAAACTGCCTTAGTTTTGTGGAAAAATTTTCTCAACTTTTTTTTTCTTCCTTCATAACTACTTACAAACCAACTAATTCTATGCCCAAATACCAACAATTTAAAAATCAATCTCGATAGTATTTTTTTCTCCACGTCTTACTAAACCGTCCGACTTGTAAACATTTAATTACAAATAGAGTAAAGTGTTTACAAGGTAAAATTTGGAAAAATTGATCTAAATTTGCTTGGAGGGAGGGTGGGAAACTATTTATAAAGAGCCATCCACCGATCCTCACTATCACAAACAGCGTTAAATTAGAATATTCGAGTTTAGCGTTTTATTCATGTCCACAGTGGTGTGGGTAGTAGTACCTCTGTCTACTGAACTTGGGTTAAAGGGTTTGATTCCCAGAATGGAGAAAAATTAATCAAACAGCAAAATTTGTATTTCCCCTTTCCCCAGTGATTAATCGGTGTGGGGACAGGGTGTTGTGTCCTTTTATAGTTAAGTTAATTTGTAAGTACCTAATGTAAATGATATAGTCAGTTGATTCGGGAAAGTGCCCGTTTAAATGACCCAGTATTAAATAAAATTTTAGTAGTTTTTTAATAAAAATTTTGAAAAGCTCAGTCTTTGCGTACATCTTATTATTATTTCTTTAGAGTCATTCGCAGGGAAAATGAACTGCGGTGGAGAGGGTTTTAAACATAAACTTTATATATCATGCACTATAAGAGAGAATAAATTTGTGTAACCTCGGCCAGATTACGAGCAATATGGGTAAGTCCGTGAACTACAATTATTATTAGTTGTATAGCAAGGTTACCAAGGCAACTTTTAAAGAACCCTAACTGCTGTAAGGTTGGTAACCATTGATATCATATCCCCATGGTAATTAGTAACCGTTTAGTTGGGAGCAATAAACCGTTGTCATGGTTACCTTACTATACACTAATATTTCAGTAGTTGATGAATCATAATTTTGTTCCAACTTAAATTATATAGTCTAATATAATATATTTATTTCTACCACATGAATCAATTTTGCATCGTAAATATAATAAAAATTATAAAAATATATTAATTTTCATAACCTTTATAGTATATTTTATATTGAAGCTTGGATTCCAAAATGCAGTGAACTCTTCATTAAGTTTGAAAATCCAGTTTTTCAATATTTATTTTTTTTTTCCGTTCCCACTCAAATCAACTTTCCCCTTAATTACCCCAATAGTTTGGAATGAAAAAATAAAACTAAAAGTGACTAAGCCGCGGAATTAGGGTAATATAAGCCATTTAATATGGAGCGAAGCTAATTTTATAATAAATTTTTTTTTTTTTTCCATAAACTACTTTTTTATATTTAATCTCAATTTAATGAATCCCGGAAAAGAAAAACTAAATAACCTAAAATTTTTTAATCTTAAGTATCTAATTTATATTTTTAATTACGTTGTCATTTAACCCTGTTATGTTTAAAAAAATTTTAGTAGGGGTTTATTTAAACATGATTATAAATTTTAAAAATTCATATTTACTAGGGGGGTTTACAAATTTCATAATATCAATATTTTTGTGGGGGACCTGGGGTCAGAGGAAGGGGGCGACTTTGTGCGGGGTCCGGGGGTTTAATCCTCGGTCCCGGCACAGATTTTTTTAATTTCCAAACCCCTTCCCTTTAACTCTGGCAAGACATCTTTTGAATGTGGGAATGCCAGGCCTCCCCCGGGGTTTGGGTCCACTTAAAAAATGTAGGTTTTTTTTCCCTTCATCTCACAACCCCACCATTACACATTAGCGTAATGGGGATAACTCGAACGGTAGTAAGACGGGGGAAATAAAAATATTTTAGTTTTTTCCCTCAAGATTTTTTTAGATAAGGGGCAAATGAAGTAGGGGGGATTTGACCTCATTTTTTTGAAGTTCTCACACCCCTAATTTTGAAAAATTTTCTCTCTGTACATCATGTGATTCAAAACCTAACCTCCCCATTGTTGGCAAATAATAAGAATTGAAGTTCTCCACTGCTCAACGAGGGGGTTTTTTTTTAAAAATTATAATGAAAACCCCAAATTAAAGATCGTTAAAAACTGTGAAAGATCATACATATCCATGTTATTACCCACACGACCATTGTTTTGAAATGTGGTTATATCCGTTCAACGATTATGTTTCTATAGTTTAAATTAGAGAAAAAATCCCCTTTGAAAACCGCACAAAAATAAAAAACCCCTCAACGAGGGGCCCCGGTAACAAAATACGCAAGACAAACCCCAAACTCGTTTTAACTCAAAAAAAAAGGTAGCGACTGAAACTTATTTCATTTTATTTGAAATATTAGTCCGGAAAGGGGAAATGCAGGGGGAATTTCGAGGGGCTTCGGAATTTTAAATTTTTACCAAACAACGCAATAATAAACCTGTTAAAGGATTTTTTTTTTTGGGCCAAAAGGGGGAATGAGGGGGCTGTAAATGAGGGGGTATCCCCATCCCTACACGATTTATTAAAAGCAAGTGGGACATACTAGGAAAAAGGGGGGGAAAAAGCCCCCTCCCTTAATTCCCGGATGTTACTTTTTGAAAAAAAGAAAAATTTTAAAGATTACATTAGTCGTCATTCGGGGAATTAAATTTTTTACTCTCGGGGGGGTTATAAACGAATATAACTTGGGCGCATTGTGGGGGAAAGGGATGAGAAAACCTTGTTGTAAACACCAACAATTTTGTTTTTTTGTTTTACTCGGTGAATAAGGTTTAATTTTAATACTTCACAAGTCCAGACATTTGCTCGTATATTAGTTCATGTGTGTTAGTTAAATTGCACTCTGGGAGGAAAACATGTTTACTTAGGCTTTTGTGTCTGGACATCAACTCGTTAAGTGTTTTATGTGGGAGGTTGGCCTGTACCATGTTGACGGTGAAGGAGAAGGTTGACCTGTACCATGTTGACAATGAAGGAGAAGGTTGGCCTCTACTATGTTGAAGGTGGAGAAGGTTGACCTGTAGAATGTTGATAATGAAGGAGAAGGTTGACATGTAGTATGTTGATAATGAAGGAGAAGGTTGACATGTAGTATGTTGATGGTGAAGAATAATGTTGACCTAATAGAATATTGTGGGTGAGAGCGAAGTTTGACCTGTAGTAGTGTAAGGGCAGGTATGTTCCATCGTCCGAAAATAAGAGAAGGGGAGGTTGTAATTATGTAAGAAGGTATTTAAAAATGTCTTACGTAGAGTAGGTGACGTATGACAGTGACGTCACAGAGTGTGATGCATACTAATTGAATATCTCAGATTTGAATGAATAATTATATTTTGTGACGTCATAAAACTTTGACATTTGATTCTGACGTCGATTAATGTTGTACCACGCACAAAAATCCATATCCACCAATACTGTGATTGTTGTGTTTATTAATGATGTCATATTTATATAGAATATAAAGAAGTAAAGCCTATATTTAAAAAAAATAGCTATATACTCTTACTACAAATATATCAATTAAAACAGTAGGAAAATATTACTCTCACGTGAACATGTATATATTAGGTAGCCTGCAATCGAGATACGTTGACCATCTGTCATTAAGGTTCCAAGTTGTTGTTTTAGGCCAACATCCTACCCAAGCAGAGGTTTTAGTTACAACTTGTTTAAAATAAGACAATAGTGGGTACCTGTTTGAAACCATACAGTACAAGAGAGCAGGTAGCTTTCAGAGATCAGTGAGTTAAGAATGAAGGGCAAAGTGATTAATCAGCACACCAGTGGCTCACTGGAATCTAAAATAATTTATAAAATAACATTAAGTTGTGAATTTAATCATTGAATCCACACATCCTGAGTGGTAAGTTAAATATTCTTTTATTTACTGTATTGCATAACGTTTAATACTATTATTTGAAAACAAGACTTTTTTAAATAAATAATAAAACATAACTTTTACAACGTTAACTTTCGACCACAATCGTTTATTTGTTTAGTATAATTGATATCTGTATATCAAATTAAAATAATTAAAACTCTAAATGTAATTTAAATAAATTTTCAGCCGACATGACAACAAGAGTATCTAGTTTTCAGCAATGAGTCATGTTGAAAATTAAAACTCTAATAGACTAGATTTGCAAACATATGATTATCTACGAAAATTTTATTTGAGAATAAATTCTTATAAAAATTAATAATTACACAGAAGTTAGACATAAAGGTAACCCCTACATTTTTAAACCAAAATTTGATAATAGTAACATAGGAAACTTTCCCATGTGTCCCAAAAAAATTTTAACTTTTATTAAACACTTTTTTATTAAAACATATTATTATAGCCAATTATAGAGTAATATTAATTTACACTATTTTTTCATTAAAATTTTAAACATACATTGCTTTACCTATTGGGGTGAAATAGATAATCAAATTAACCCTGTCTCGGATTAAATTATTTTTAAATTTTAGCTCTTACTCTCTTTTGAAAATATTAAAATTTTAGATTTACATTTTCAATTTAAAAAACTGTTTCACCATAATTGTATATTTAACTCCATAGGATTGGTAGAAAAATTCTTTCTTTAATTAATATTCAAAAATATCATGTCTAATTTCCACTTTTACACTCCTTATACAAAAAATCATAAAAATATCATAAGAACAATTAGATTAGAGTCCCTTAATAGAAAAGATAATTCAACATACATACATACAAAATATGTTATCTCATATATTACAAATTTTTTATTACTAATTCATAAATATTTTATACTGATTACATGAAACAATTATGAATGGTATATCCGAATATAACTTTTATTAGTCACAATAGTATATTTAGAGACTAAATACTATTTAAAATTTAGACTTGATTGTTTTTGAATAGAAAATGGACGGATCTGAAATCTAATTTTCAATTTTAAAACAATATTTACCATAGTTTGAACTTTATAATTTTTTGAATTAATCAATTGTATATTTAAGGTGCGGCAGAAGGGAGCGCAAGTATTTTACAGATTTTTAAATAATAAATTTGTTTTAAAAAAAAAATCAAATTTTCTTGAGTAGCAACATTGAGCTTAGCTTTCTGCACTTCTAAATATCAACAGACCTTGAATATTTGTCAAGGGGGTCTTGAAATTTTGTCAAAACCTTTTAAATAAAGAGAAAAAGTTTTGACTAAATTCCAGGGCATCCTTGAAAGATATTCATGATAAGATTATAATAGCATGTCAAAAAACTAAACTTTAATTGCTACTGGAAAAAATTTGATCTATTTTGGGCCCAAACAAATTAATGCAATAAAAGCTGTATAACAATTGCCTCCTTTCTGCCCGGACCTTACCTCTAAGGGATTACAAAATTTCCCAACCATCCATGTTTGATAAAATTATCTCTCCCCAAACACCACATAAATTAATGCAAATTTGAGTTGAAATTTACTGACAAGATCAACTTGTTCTTTACCGCATAAGTATGAAAAATTTGTGAGAAAAAATTTAAGAGACTTAAGTTTGAAATAGACTTACATAAATTCCTCTTCCATATTTAATTTGGTGATTTAGGCTAAATTTCTAAGTGAAATTTTTTGATTCCTCGCTCTTGGCAGAAATAAATTCCTTCATAAACGTTTTTATACTCTAAAAAAGACAAAAGTAGATTTAAAAAATAAAATAATATTATAAAATTACAAATGTGTAAAATAAATTAAAAACACCAAAATTACAAAGATGTAAAAAATAAAAACTGATAAATTACCTTGATTGTCCTCATATGGAATGAGTTGGGGTGTTGGTTAATCTGTCTCCGGTTTTGGTTTATCATGCTTGGATCCCCTTGAAGAACTTTAGCTCACCTACTTTCATATTGCTCTTTCCCGGGTTCTTTGAGTGACTCTTCAAGAAATCGGAACTGAAGCTTTGGTCAAAGTTTAATTCACCCTCTTGCCAGTTGCCTAACCACTCTTGAGCGTCCAATACCAGTCGCAGATAAACTTTAACAATAGAGTACTCTCCAGTTGAGCCACAAGGGAAGATTTTTAAAAGTAACCAAAACATCCAGAACTACAATAATGGATCGTTCGTTGGATGGTGGACTCAATTTAAAATACACAGGTGTAATTATTTAAAAAAATAAGTTTTACCTAACTAAACGCATCATTCGATATCCTTGTATCCGTAAAAAAATTGTTATATCTCCAATTAGTGTCCTAAAATTCTATTTCCACACTTTTAAAACACCGCGCCACCCTCATTGTTAATTTTATTGAAATAAGAGTAGCCCGTACCACTAGTCCTAATTGACGTTCAAAATGGCGATGCTTATAACAAGGCACATTTCTTTGACTGACTTCTTTTAGAATGTTTATGCGGTTTTATATAGCAGTATATAATCATATTGCAAACATTTTAATTTTAAATGAACAATCTGGACAAAAAAAAAAACACTCAAGGTAAACAACTTCTAAATTATTAAAAATATTTTTGTGTTAGTCAAGGTCTATTAAAACAAGACAAGTACAGTCTTTAGGGACACCACTAGTTTCTAAAGTAAAGATAAAACTCACTAGAAAAAAGGTTGAAAACACTTCCACCAACGTTCGACGTAAAAAAAAAGTGTTTTTTTTCTATCGGAGAAATCATTTATCTGTCATCGTGCCGAGTGAAAATAAGCTTTACATAACAAACATTGAAACTATCATTTTTGACAAAAGTAAGTAAAAATTTATAATTATTTTCTCTCCCCTGCCTCTATTTTTGAGCAGTATTCAATCTATTATGAATACTAATATATAATATTATCTTTTTTTTTAAAGTCTAAAAGGGAAAAAACATTAAATACATTTACACCTGACGAATCTATCGTTAATGCTAGACCCTCTACGTCAGACAATGCGATACCCGACAATACCAGACGACAATGAAACCACATTTTAGACTATGCCAATCCACAAACACGACAACTACGACTAATTTATCATAATAAGAGAAACAGATGTAAAGTATAGTTGGTTCAAACACGTTAGGCATTTTAGTTCGATTCAAACCTTTGATTGCAACGTGAACCGGTGAATTACCTAATGACAAAATTTCTCTAGTCTATTGGCATATTTGCTTAAGGTGCAGCACCTTTAAAATTTAATTGGACTGACGAGCACAAACAAGAAAAATAGTCTGGACAAACCGGGCGGGGGTTTTAATACCATGGAGTGACCAAATTGATGTAGCACTATTATGAATAAATTACAAAAGTTATTCAGAATAACGCCAAATTTGGTAAGCTGATATATTGATGATTAGAGTGAAAACATATCTAAAAGATTATGGGGCCCAAAGGGAAAACACATTAAAAAGAAGGTCTTTAAACGATTTATAATCCCATAAAAGGGGCATAGTCATGTTTTAAAAAACTGACGAATTGTTTGTGGGACAATTGTATACATTTTCCAAAACCAATCTATTAATTATAGATAAAAAATTGACTAATGATTTAAATTAGGGCGCTACACTCTTCACCGAGTTTAAGAAAAATTTCCCAGTTTAACGAAAAGTGGGTAAAGGGCATGTTGGGGGGATAATTTAGTAATAAGAGCTTTAAAAAAGGGCAAAAAGGGCAACATTTTTTCAAAATTATTGACGATTTTAAAAAAAGCGGGGTTATACCTCTTAAAAAAAAGAAAATACCCTTTTTTCATAAAACGGGTTTGAAAAGAAAAGAAATTTCTTTTTATTATTGGGCAAATAAAAAATTTTTAAAATATCAATTTTTGAACCTTTTCGAAACAACATGTATTCATTTTTTTCATTTCCTAATCCAGCATAAATGGGCCACGGGGAAAATTTTATTCGCACGTTTAAACACTTCCGTTCGTCTCTATGGGGATTGGAACTTTTCAAAACCATTGAAACAGACTACTCAACAAATCGTAATTACCCGGGTCAGTGTAATGAAACAGACCTTCTTTTGTACATAACTCATAGGCCACAATTTTTAGGGGACTCTATATTAATGGGTTTTGGGAATCATACGATTCACCTCACCACCGTACATCACGGTTTTCTTATAATTATATTCCCCTCGAAAGTTATTTTACACCAAATATACTTAGCACAAAATTTTGGGGAATGATCAATTTTCAATTGGGTCCCTTCCCCCCAGTAGAGTGTTTACATTTTTAAGAAAAAAAACAAAAACAATTTAGGGAAAAATTTTTCTTAGTCTTAATAATGGGGGGATAGGAGAAAATTCGGTCTCGTCATCACCCCCTATAAAACAAGGGGCCCCAGCCTCGGGTCGTTTTGGGTACAATTTCGATTTGTCTAACCATTTTTTGGGGGCCAAAAAAATTTGGAAAAAAAAGGCGTTTCAAAAAGCTCAACAACGGCCAATACAGCCAAAAAGGAACACGGCCAAATATTTTTTGAAATTTTAATCAAATGGTTTGGCACGTCAATCAAAGGGTTTCAAAAGAGGGGGTTTAAAAAAAAAAAAAAAAAGCGTAAATACTTCATTCAAGGGTGGTGCTAGACAAGAGGAAAAAGAAGGGGAAAAAAGATATTTCGACAATTTAAAATTTTTAAAAAAAAAAAATTTTCATAATTTCAACAAAAATGATTCAAACAAAACATAAAAATAAAGTGTCGAATCAAGTATATCTTTTCCGGACAATGACCTCTTTTACCTTTTCTGTTCCAAAAAACGGCAGAATTTTCCGATCTCTCTTCGATTAAATACTCTTCGTATTAAACCGAAAAAAGGGAAGACCCCGGGTTGCGGCCCAAACAATAATATTGGGCGTCACCAATTTTGATCATTCTTTTTTTAGTCAAATCCTATCTCTCTAAACGAAACACCTTTTTAACAACCCGAAGCCCAACTATGCGTACGGGTTTATTTAGAAACTTAAGCAAATTACGGTCGGGACGCCTCCAAGATCCACTTTTTTACGATTGGGGTTTTTTTGGATTCCCCTGCCGCAAGGGTGAAATCCGCATCCACAGAGAACAAAGCTTCGCCCACGAAATTAACTTCTTAAAACATCTGATTGACTTGTTGGGAGTTTACAAACCCGACATATTTAAAATTTCAAAATTTCATTGAAAAATGTATCAATCGTTTTATTTTAACTTTATCTTTTTTAAACCTTTTTCATCCCAACACTTTAGCGAAATTAGAAAACATGTTTATAATCCAAAGGGGGTTTTAAGACCCTGGTGCTAAAATTTTTGAACGCTCTAAATAGTAAGAATATTAAAAAAAAAAATTTTAAAAAAAAACCTGGCACTAATACTTGTAGGCCAAAAAAAGGAAAATGAGGTCTCCAAGACAAAAATCGATTCAAACCCGGGCAAAAGTTTGGGAACCATGAACAAACTCGCATTAACCCCACGGGTTAATTTTTCGAATTATAAAATGAATTGGGGCGTTTTACTCTTAAAATACTCATCAAAAGGGTTAGGGAAAGATGTCATTTATCAATATTTTTATGGCTAGGAGATTTTAAAATGTAACTTGACATCGTTGAGATTTAATTCTAGACAATTAGCAGTTTAAAAACTCTAAAATTTTTAGGTTAAGAAGGAAACACTAAGCCAAAAGTCTAGCCTAAACAAATCAGAACATCCAATATCTTTTGATTTCAATGTATGTTCAAAATTTCGAGCTGTCGTCTTTATAAAAATTTCGTGAGAGAGAGAAAAATTTCTATATACTTTTTCTCTTAACACTTGATAAACATCAATTTTTTAATAAGTCACTATATTATATTTCAGGAGAATTGTTACAAAATATAAAAAAATTTTAAAATAGACAATAATTTTAAAAAATTAAATGGAGCAAATAATAAATAGCGAAAAATCGTTTCGCTTAAATTGTTAAACATTAAGACAATTACGTTCATCCACCCAGGGTTTTTTCCCCCGTTAACGCTATTCTTTTTAAAAGCGGATTGCTTTTTATTATTTAAAAATAAACCCAAAAATTTTACGAAATGAGCACCGTTATTTATTATACAACATCACTGAGCATCAGGAATGCAATATAACTTAAAAAAAAAATTTTTCTCAAACCACTTTATTTTCAACCAAATTTTGAAACTTAAAAAATTGCATTCAGTTTCAAAAGTCTGATATTAATATCACGTAAAAAGTAATGTAAATTTTTGGTTGTAATACTTTTATGTACATCACTTGCAAAATCTTACAGAATTTGGAACAAAGAATAATTTTTATACCTCTTTAAATTTTAAATGAAAATATTAAAAAAATGCCCTTTTAAGAAAAATTTTTTTTTTTGATTTTAAAAATTAGTATACCATATTATGCTTATATATTAAAATAATAATTTTAAAAGACTGGATGTGTTTTAAAAAACAGGGAATATAAAACTTTTTAAAGGGATTTTTAAATGCAAGATACACTACCGTACTTTTATTTTCTTTCGATGAAGAAACTTTTACCTCACTAGGGGTCATTTGGGCAAGATTATTTAAATCATTTTACCATTACCGTTAGTAACAGGTTGGGGATCGAATCATTAACGAAAAAACCCCACCCCAAATTTAACACATCACAGTCCGATTACATTCCGATAGGGCAAAAAAAAATATTATTGATAAAAAAGTCGAATGTGGATTGAATAGTGTTCTAAGTCGTAGCTGAAAGTAGACTGAAAAATTAAATGAAGGGAAAAAGATTCGTATTAAAATAAAACGTTAAAAGCCAACAAATTTTTAAAAATATAAAAAAAAAAAAGAAAGGGACAACGAAAAATAATCCGGCCCCAAATCTTTTACTTGATATTCGGAATAATCGAGTACAGCCGATAACGAAACAAAAAAAGGGGTATCGACTAATTTTTACTCGATTTTCCTATCACCAAAGCCACAAGCAAGGACGGGGCAAAAACGTGCTGTCAATTCACATTAAAAAAATTCTTGCCAAATTCATAAGCACGTCCTTGTTTTTACTAGATCGAATAAAATTTAAGCTAAATTTTCAATAATCATTTTTTAACATAGTGGTAAATCTGTTGCCAAATAAAATAAATTTATCTCTTTAAAATTATATAATTCGATACATACTTTAAAATATTTAAATGAAAAAAAATCTTATAATTTTAAAAAAAGGGGCAAAATTTTTTTCTAGTTGCACGCAATTTTTAAAGAGAATGAAACTTCATGTTTTAAAAAAATTCTTTTTTAAAACCACCGAAAAAAAAATTAAAGTACAAGACAAATTTATTTGAATTCCCCCTATACTATTAGATTTCAAAAGAATTTTTTAAGCATCTTCAAAAAAAAAAAAAAAATATGGTGAACAGTAAAATAGAGTAAAATGTTATAAATTACTGCAAACAATTTTTTTTTTATTTTCAAAAAAATTTAAACCAATGCTTTTTAATATCTATTAACGTGGCAGCTTTGATAGTCTACGAATTTCAAATACATACTTAATTTTCTTTAAATAATTTAATTTTATTTAGCTGCACTCTAGTATACAAGTATTAAGTTAAGAAGATTCCATCCTATTTCCCTTTACCAGAAGTGTGACAAACTTTTACGTTAAACGTTCCGTCTGTTAAACCTCAAGTCGACCATTTGTGGATATGATTCAGGTTTTTTCTTAAAGGTGTATATTTCAAAACTGTCTGAATGGATACCATCCGAGTGGATACAATTCCAGTTTTTGAGGATATAATTCTAGTGGATACAATTCCGAATTTTCACAAAAGTTATTTATTACAAAACTATCGGAATGGATACCAATCCGAGTGGATACAATTCCAGTTTTTGTGGATATAATTCCAGTGGATACAATTCAGGATTTTCACAAAAGCAGTTTATTACAAAACTTCGGAATGGATACCATTCCGAGTGGATACAATTCAGCTCCCCCTATGTCGAAGGACCATCTCCCGTCCGTCACCAAATATCGACCCGAGGATTCACAACCGACGTTGGCAATCAAGAGTTTCTACCTCAATGACAAACCGAACAAACACGTAGTGGTGAGCCTCTTTCCTAACCTCAAATTTAACTTTAACGTGATGTTTTCGTAAAATTCAAAGCATCTAGCACTCATCCGTTCCCCAATGAAACTATTTCCTTAAATAAATGCCGTTTTGGTCCGACTGTGTGGATAGCTGTATAAACTTTATTCGAACATGGGCGACTTTAACATAGCTGTGAAAAAACTTTTTGGAGTGTGGAAATTGAACCAGGTGTGAAAAAACATTCAGATACACTTGTCTACGGACAAATTAAAAACTCCTGTACGATTTTGAAAAATATATCACACGTCATGTAAAATATATCAACCATTCTAATGTATCGGTATTCATAGACAATGTCCTGACCATCAAATCATTTATCGACCCCTTTAATCCTATCCATATTTTGACTATCTATCGTTGTTTGACGATCTTTATATTTCTATGCATGGCATATAATAAATTGTGAAAGTTTGTATTTTTTGAATAGTAATAATAAAAGTAAAAAATGTGTATTTATCTTTTATTTCTAGTATTATTTCCCTCCTATTTAAATAATATATTTGTAGTAAAAGTCATATAACTTTAAAAAAAAATTTTAGGTCTACCACTTTATAGAATCAATCTAAAAATAGGTCCTTAATAATCATGACAACCAGAGTATTGTCGGATGCGGTGTTTAATGTGCCTCCTATTTATTTGAGTGATTCATCTTATTTTTTATAATTAAGTCTTATAACACTTTTAATTTATCTAAATATGACGTATTTAATAAATATAACAACCACAGTATTGGTGGATAGAATCAAAAGTCAAATTCTATGATGTCACATAATATAATAATTAATTCAATTATCAGACTCATACTCTTGTGATGACACTGTCATACGTCACATACCCTACGTAAGACACTTTTAAATACCTTCAACATAGTTACACCCTCCCCTCAAACGTCATACTCTTTGACTTCACAGAATAATATAATTCATACAAACCAGATTTATTCAATTAATAAACGTCATTCTCTTGTGACTTCAACTTCGTACCTTCTCTACGTAAGACAATATTTAAATAACTCTAACAAAGTTACTCTTATTTTAAGTTGAGAGAACATACCTGCTCTTACACTACTACCTGTAAGTGTACGATGAGTGAGAAATAGCCCCAATTTCAAGCGATATTAACTTTCCAAGTTATTTCAAATCCAAACTCTCACATATTTATTAATCACACAATTAAATTATTGTTAAGGTGGAAGATTATTTAGTTTATTACAATCGTTTCACAGTAAAATTTGATTAATTTTTGTCGCCTCGTTCACTACCCGTTCGTTTGTAAGCATATATGATGCTACACTTATATTATTAAGGAAGGAGGCTAAAATTAGAGGAAGTGTACCCACATTTGCAGGTGGGAATAAGTAAAGAGGAATTTTATAATAAAGGGGAACCATTAAGGTAAAAAAAGAAAGGATTAGATAAAAAAAAACATTCTTAGTATAATCCTGCCAGGATTCAAACCCTCGAACTTCCCATCGTCATCAAATTAGACTATATAAGTCGGACATTCTATCCACGTGCCCGCCAATTTGGGTGATATATATTTTAATAGTCTATTTAAACAAAAACACGCCCTCTTCACTCCCCTCCCTTCTAATTGAACACGAGATCAGCTCTAACCCCAATCAACTATGAAGAGAGTGATTGACGTCACAAGAGTTTAATCTGAAAGTCAGTTGAGACGATCAAGCGTTCTGGACCGGAACTCGATGAATGTTTTTGGATAGGGAAGCTCTCGGTTTCAGTCAAGCCAAGAAAATTCATATTTCTGATGAGTGATTAGGACGACTGGGAAGAGCTTTCACTTGGGACTCAGCATTTTCATTTCAGTTAGTATTATATTATATTTTATTATTACTATTATTATTATTATAAAGGAAATTGAAAAATAATAATAATTATTATTATTATTGTTTCTAGCCACCCCAATGGACACGCGGACTAATTGTCAGGCTTATCTATGTCAACGTCTAACGGCACACGGTTGTATCTGTCCCATTGTCCTTGGTAAGGATCATGAGCAGGTCAGTATACGGGTCTGATAGACTATATTCTCGTGCATCAGTTGTATCTCAGTACTAGCTCTAATTATTTAAATATATTGTGTTCGCGCACAGGTTGTTTCACTTTCCCTAACAATTATTAGACTGGATTTGAGTTATATTAAAGATCACCAATAATTAATAATTAGGATTATCTATTGCGCACTTTGGTTATGGCTATGAAATAATGAATATAAACATTTGAAGTTTTGTGACTAATTCATCTCCAACTCTTTGACTAAGTGAGTATTTAACTTACGTCCACTCTGCTGGTGTTATCGTGATATTTTTACAATGTCTGCCTTGAAGACTTCTTTTAACCATCACCGCGACC
Source organism: Timema cristinae (assembly GCA_039000515.1). Taxonomy (NCBI): domain Eukaryota; kingdom Metazoa; phylum Arthropoda; class Insecta; order Phasmatodea; family Timematidae; genus Timema; species Timema cristinae. The sequence goes on from JBCFYV010003447.1 coordinate 25,256, forward strand.
CTTGGACATTTGCCTCCTTAAAAATAAATTGGCCAAGGTCGCTTTCACTCTCACTTAAAGAACTGCAATTCGGTTCAGGGAGATCTTTCACAAATTATCCTGTTAAATACTGCTAGTTTTTAAGGATTGTAAGTACCAATAAACACCATATTTATTGTACTCTTTTTTTATAAAGTGGGACTAAGTGGCATTTAAGTACGTCCTTCACTAAAACTAATAAATCTTACTAGAGTTAACCTCAAAATATTATGTTATACTTCAAATGCAGATAACTATAAAATTAAGTGAACGAAAACAAATTGTCACAAACGCACATATTTTTAAAATCAATCATACGTTAACGTTTCCAAAAACTATTCTGTTCGCTCATAATACCCTTTGTCCCTAAGAAAGTCGTCAACATGATCAAAGTATTCTGGCCCTGTCAATACACAACCCCTCTACTTTACCCTCTCCTCCTTCCAGGAGTAGAACAGGTCTTGATGAATCACGGTAAAAGTTTGCAAATGGTGGCGTTACTTAAGAGATACAAAACTTGATATCTTGCTGCTAATTAGTGTTCTCGTAAAATAATCTTCCCATCCAACATCAAAGACAGAACTTGTTCGACGTGAGCTCCTTAATCTCCGAAACTACGGATACTTTTTAAACAATTCAAAGATCTTGACTCTTTTTTTTTTTTCCATCTTCAAGTCTTAACCAAACTTCCGAGAGGAATAATGCGACTTATATAAAGTGCCCGCATATAGCTTGAGTTCAGAGAGTTAAAAGTTGGTGGTGGAATATTTCCCGAGAAACAAAACCTATCATTTTCTTTATGGTGCGGTTTATGATATCAAAGAGGAATAATATAACTTTGTTTCGAGACAAATATAAAATATTAAACTCGTTTTAGATCAAAGGATCTGATGTAACCCATGGAAACCACCATCTATTTGTGAACAATTATATTGATATTTCAAACGAAAAAGGGTGTCCATCATTTATAAACCTCATTATAAGCCTTAATAAATTCGTTGTTTCAGGAGTTCGTTCGTTATTTTAGAACGGTTTGTGATAGTTTACGAAGTGAAGAAAATATATTGGAATGATGTTTTAACTACCTTATATAGTTTTAAAGATATATCCTAAAATAACTAACTAATCAAGGTTATAGTGGTGTGAATAATTGATGAACAACCTGTATGTCCTACAGGATAAAGTAAAATAAGTTGTATTTAAAATAAAATTAATTATGCCCACAAACTCTTATTCCTTTGAGAAAAACTTGTGAATAGATTAAATATAACCAATGGGAATGTATCTGTTCCAGATAATACTTGAGGTTGATAATTATCCACACAGTGGTCACGCAGATAAGGGTGTCAGTCTAATCTATAGAATCCAAGACGTGTGTAAAATGCGATTGTGTTTTCTCCTCTCCCACCTGCAAATGCGGAAATTTCTCTTCCGAACGTTGGATCTCTGCGGTTGTATTTTATGTGGTTTAAAGGGCACTTTCTGAACAAATTGGTTGTATCGGAATATGACATAATATTATCTTAACTCTAGAACAAACACAACACCCATACCCCCGAAGTAAAATTATCACTGTGCAAGGGAAACCCAAATTTAATAAAATATTTTTTTGCTACGTTAGGATTGAACATAAAAGTTCTTCATTCCTAAATAAGTATGTTGATACCTTTCACCTCCCTTTTTTTTATGTATACCCCATTTTTAAATACCTAACCACTTGTTAGATAACGTGGTGTCTCTATGCGTCTCAGCATTCCGGTAGACGTCCCTCTTAAGATCCAGGGACCGACACAAAAAGTTTCAGCAACACTCATACATCAATTCCAGGCTTGAAACTGGTATCATTTTTAAAAGTTACCCCCAAAAAGCACCAACAGAAACCCATTTATCTGCAAGTCTCGGAGAGAAATGTATTTTTTTCTATATTTACTTTACAAGAGAAGGGGGTATTGAGGGGTGAGTCTAAATTATATCACGACGATAAACTGGTTTGGTCAGGCAATAAAAAATATTTTTCGCAACCGAATATATATTATATAATATAATATCTAAACCACGCCTCGTAATTCACGACCGATCCTACACTCTCACGACAAGGGAAGAGAGGGAGGAGAAGAGAGAGGGGTGGGTGGGCGACAGTTATGCGTTTTGTTCTAGTTTTATCTCTAGCGCTGTGTGGGGATAAGGGTTTGTAGTAACGGAGGTGTCTAACACCCCCCACCCCCCACCCTCCAGGCACATCCTGAATCTATACGGTAACGCGAGGGTAAATGTTGATACCGGGCGTAAGATAAAACCGGTCCCACGCTACGTTTGATTTAATTAAGTGCTCAACTTGATAAAAGCTCGGGTGCTAAGCACGGACCCACGTACGAAGAGGGTTGGGGGGGGGGTAAAAGAAGGAGAACCAACCAATACCACTGTATCTACTGCGATACTCCTATACAGGGTGTATCCCCATCACCTCCGCGGGGGTTTTATAAGCTCTCTCTTGTACATGGAACGCTCGTTATTCCTGAGAGGTATAGTCGAGGGCAAAAGTGCACTCAACCTTGCGTAGACGTAGCTTTATTAAATATTAAAAAGAGAAAATGATCTGTACCCCCATTTTTGTGAAGGGACGGGGAACCTTTAGTAAAGCCAGAATTCCGAACTCAACATCCCATACAGGGAAAGCCAGGAAGAGATGA
>JBCFYV010003448.1:0-7500 GCA_039000515.1 Timema cristinae
TTTATATTATCCTTATAGTATTCAGGTATTCAACACCTTTTCGGACTTCAAAAAAGATATAAGGAAAAAATGTAAGCGTTTATACTTTACAGCCACTCAAAATGAAGATCTTTGTCAATGGGAATCTTTTAAACAGTGAAGGCACTATATACAGTTTGATATTGTTCTTAGAGTTTTTTTAAACCTACCTGAATTTTCTTGTCGTACTATTCTTGATGAGGTTCCATTTTTAGCTGCCGAGAATTTGGACCTAGGTTTTTTGTTATCTGATTCCGATTCGTCAGTTGAAGCTGTAATAAATTATGAAAGTGTATGAAACATATTGAATTAATATAACATAATAAATGTTTATTTAAACTTATATTAAAAATAGAGTTTTTTACAAAATGTGAAAAGCCTCTATTTATGTGTTAAACTGAATAATATACAAAATTATGAACATAAGAGGAAATATGAATAAAATGAATAATACAAATAGGCCTATTACCTAAATGTTTTTTTATACTAAAATGAATTCATTACCTATTCAGTTAGTCTGGGTGTTACATTAACAATATGGGGGCTGGTTGTTAATTATTTGCTATAATTATGTTGGGGCCGAACCACCAATAAACAGTGTTAGACCTCTAAAATAAGTTTAAACAAAACTTTGAAAAATGAAAAATTGTTTGTTTTTTTGACTAACCTATGAATCTGATACTTTTTCTAATTGTCGAATCTTGAATACTACTTGAATATCCTTAGATATTCCAGATGTTTGAGGATTCAAGGAACCCTAATTATGATATATTAACAGATGTAGACATTTTCATCCATGTGAATGAAAGTAATGTTGTCACAAAGTTATTCATGTAGGTACTACTTTTTGTTGTGTGTTTTACTTTTTTTTAATAATGTGAGCTAGTGAAATTAACTAAGTAAAGTAAAAAATAGTTTTGGTTGAGTAACCACTAACTACCTTAATTAAGAACCATCACAAAGTATTAATTCAATCACTCAACCAAGACATGATCAGCTGATTTGTGTAAAGTTGTTTAAAAGTATTTTTCTACTAAGCTGATCGATCATCTTTTGGCCATCCGTTTTCTAAACTTTTTCCCCAATTCTTAGTTATGGTAGAAGACAAACCCTACATTATGTGTGTGTGGTTCTAAGCAAATAATACCTAAGCACCTTATTATTTAACTTACTATACTTTACTTATGATAGCAAGCTATTAAAATTGTAACAGTGCATTACACTCACAAGGTAATGGTGAATCGAATGTTAGGCCTACTATAGGTCTAATTATTTATTTGAAATTATTTTATTCTTACAACTTCTAGACAACTCATCAAAATCAAAGTCTAGACGTAAACATACTATTCATAAATTTATAAAAATGAAAAATGACACAACTATACACGGGAATCAAACTCAGGACCCTTATCTTAGCGTGCCACTGCTCTACCACTGAGCTATCCATGATTCGTCCCATGCTCAAAGTCATTCTTCAATAATAGTTTTTAAGGAAGAGTAGCCGATGATTTTCACACATCCATAACAGACTCTGCCTTAGACTTTGAATGAAGAGTGGTAGAGCTTTGACACTCTAAGATAAAGGTCCTGGGTTCAATTGCTGTGTCCAGAGGTGTAATTTGTATAAATTTACTAATATGATATCGTATGAGGCTGTATCTGTACTAAGGATATTTCGATCTCCCAAGCTTCGCTAGTCCTGTGCAAGGATAGACCTAGATGTCTTCTTCAGGTAAACATACAAGATGGACATCTTACAGCATGACGTCATTTATCACTGAGTACTAATAAAGTAAAATTGTTTATTTTTTGTATTTAACTAAGATTTTAATTTATGATCAAATCGAATGGTGGTAAGGTTATTAGCCAAGTAATTAGGACTACTGCAATGAAGGTTAGTTTTAAAAGTTAGGTTGGATATATAAGTGTATATGTATAATATATATTATTTAACCTAGACTAAGTTATTGGTATTTTATTTTAATATTTGACTTTCAATGGTGTGTTTGTTTGAATCTCTACCAGGATTTTAGTTTTGTTCTAACAGAGCCTTGTTTGAATATGCTAGATGTTAAATTCTTGGTTTACAATAAACTCGTATGTTGCAAAGGAGAGTGAAGTGTGGTTGTTGCAGACAATTAGTCTGATGTGCATTGCTAAAGTTTCAAAACTTGTACTCATCTGTCATTTCATGTGTCTGACTTTTTTGAGAATGTTCATTTGCTGATTTGTACTGTGTTTGTATTAGGCCTATATATTATTATGATTCTGGTGTTGTGGGATTTCAAGTTGCTCTGTTACGTAAAGCTTCAGTCATGCAATTTTACAGACTTTTCAATATTTATTTGTGTGTCACTTAGGTGAGTTTGGTTTTGAGTTGTTCTATACTAGGCCCTATAGTAAAGACTTTTATTTCTTAAATTTAGTATCATTAGATTCCCTGCATTTTCGGGAGTAGTTAGATGTATGTGGACTATTTAAAAGAATTAAGTAGAATCTAAAGAGGCAAATATGGCAGTTTATAAAAGTGTCCTAACGCCAACATTGTTTTATGAGTGTGAAGTATGTCAGGAGAAACACAAGAGCAAGGTGAATGCGGTTAGAATGATATAACCAATAAATGTAGAAAAACTTGTCTGGATAAAGCCAGTTATTAATGGGTGGGATGAGGTAGGCCATGTAAAACGTGATTATGTTGCGGATGAATATGTGAAAAACATTAAAAGTTTTAAGACAAAAGAGCATGTATGACTCAATGTATGGATGTTGATGAAGCAAAGGAAGTATGCAAGGATAGTTTGATATGAAGAAAGTGAGAGAAGATGAATTAAGTACGATTTTTTTAGATATATGCACAGTATCTTGCCTATTCCGTAAGGGGACGGCGTGATTAAGTATGTGTATGAATTAAATGTAAAAAGTTTGATAAAACAGCAATAGAAATAATTATTTATTTTAGTTTTGTAGTGTCTCAACACCGAGCCCGAACACAAAATCCAGACACTACTCTAATATCACACACATTAAAAAAAGCAATTTTTACCGCTAGCCAACTTTCCTTGCTGAACATTTGCTTTACGTTTGTTTACAACAGAAGCTGAAGGTTTAAATGATTTGTTACGTAGAAATTCTTCCTGCTGCTTTAAAATCTCTTCTTCGTCTTCACTTGGCTTAGGTCTTTGAAACATTTTGAAACGTAGATACTTGCTGTATTACCACATATTACTACTTAAATATTTAATTGCACCTACTAGCTACTATCAATTAAGTGCTAATATGTAAAAACCAAAACAAATCACAAGAATTAAATACAACAAAAAAAATATATATATATCTCGCACCAACATCATAAAACCTGTTTCTCTTCTTTCTTATGAAATGGATAAGCGGGATTACAATTGATAAATAGATAGTTAGCTATATTCTATTTATTTTCTTACATGATTAAAATTAAGTAAAGAAGAAAGTAAAGTATGTTTCAGAAACAATAATAATATGAATATTTATATAGCCGCGGTATTGATAATATGAACATATCATTTTAATTGAAACTTTTCTAAGCTGATTACAATACATAAAAAGGAAATCTCTTTTAACAATGACTATATTTAGACTATTAGATAGAGCTAATTACCATAGAGTGCTTCAGTACATAACGAAAATATGTTATGTATTGTACTGTCACTGTCATTCTCCACAGGTATTGCAAATCTTTGGAATATCCAGACTATTTAAACCAGATGCACGGGCAGTCCTCGAAGCAAAACAAATTTTAAAATCAGTAAACCTAAACATTTTGGTGGCAAGTAAGTTTTCTCTCTTACTCTTTGTACTTATTTCACCCTTTGCACCTTTTAAAATATTTTTGGATTTTAAACTCTTTTGCTCTTCTTAACCGTTATAACCGTTTATCACTTACTTTTACTTATTTATACTATGTAATTAAAAACTCGAAAGTTCATTGCCACACTTACACATGTACGTCACCTATCCATAACTTGAGTCTCCCTCATTACATACTAGCCCTATCTTGAGTTAATTCTATCCAGCCTCCCTCGTTACGTCCTATCTTTATCTTACGCTAGTTTTATCCAGTCCCCCTTATTACACCCTATCCCTGTATCGAGTTAGTTTTATCCAGTAAAACTCATTACAAAATATCTCTACTTTGAGTTAATTCTATATAGCCTCCACCTCATTACACCTTATCCCTATCTTGAGCTAGTTCCATTCAGTCCCCCTCATTACACCCTATTCTTATATTGAGCTCGTTATATCCAGTCCAACTCATTACACCCTAACCCTATATTTATCTAGTTCTATCTAGTCAAACTCATTAAATCATATCCCCCACCATGAGTTAATTCTATACCGCCCACCTCATTACACCCTATCCCGGTCTTGAGCTAGCCCTATACAGTTATCCTCATTACACCGTATATCCTTTAGGTCCATTCTAATGTTATCCTCCCATCTAGGTCTACCCATTGAGTTTGCCCGTCAGTATTCTGAACAAGGTTCTAGATTCTTCCCTTCGCGCTACATATCCTTCCAACATAATTTATTAGACATCCTAAAAATGTATTATGAGGGCAGGGTACCCTTTTGTTTATCTCTTTTTACTTGTTTAACATTTATATCCCTTTAATTTTTATTAGATGTACTTTTTGCCCGTTTTGAAATATTTACAATTTTGACTTTTTTTTAACCCTTTTTATCTATGTTATAAAATTTTATTACATTTATTTCTCTTTTTTTGTGTGCTTTATTTGCACTTTTTTCCCATTTTAACATAAATTTATATCTCAGGTAAAGTCGGGTACTTCAATGGTAGTCTAATTTATACTAAAGTGAGCATCAATTACTTGAATAATCGTCGGTTTTTGAAACATCTCTACTTTGTCCGCTTTGCCTGAGGTCTTCGGCACGGGAGACCAGTTAAATCTCAAAACCAACTATATCAAGTCAGTGCGCACGCGCATTTTACAACGCATGTGCTCTATAGCCAGAAGCAAACAGTTTCATTAGCCGTTGTGTGGAGATTTGGAATAACCCGTTAATGTAAAGCGTGTGTATCGATCTATTTGATTGTGTCACGACACAGCATTTTAATTTAAAATTCCATCATAAAAATTAATTAATATATATATATATAAATCCCCTAGAAAATAAAATATGTTGATAATCATCTGTTTTAAGTTAGCGTTGCAATGCATCATGGATCAACCTAAAGTGTGTGCTACCGCTAATTAGCTTCACTTTCGACGAAAAGATAACGTTTTGTTTATTATGACCACCACACTGAACTAGACGGTAATTCTATAACAGAGCATTCTTTGTAATATTTTTTGAACTATTTATACGATTTATTTATTAGCGTATTCTTTTGGTCTTTCTTAGAACTAATAAAATATTTTAGTTACTCAGTCATTATGTTGCAAGTCTGCGCAACTCCCCAAAATAACCAGATTAAACGGTTATGTTGATGTGGAATAGTTCGGTTTCGTGACCACCACACTTTGCATCGTCAGCTAGTTTTAACTTCGACATGGCTTTTAAGCTACTATCACACAAGACTTGCTTGTACTAGAAATCAAGTGTGCTAGATATCTGTATACTAGCTAGTACAATGGAAACGGGACTAGAGTATTCACACGCTGCTAGTTTGGTACTAGGTTCTAGTGCAAATATTTATGGAACGTCAGAGATTAATTTTGTGTGCAGCAGCTGCATTAATTACTAATAAAGATATTGAAAATTATAAGAGGGAGCTTAGAAAAAAGAATATGGACACGGGACTGGTTGGGAAAGACGAAATAATGGTTGTAGGATGCTAAATATGATACATTTGGAGGTTAGGTAATATACATTCGGGGTGACACAAACGTTTAGTATCTCCCTAAATTTGTATTCATTTATTTTCAATGTGGTCAGAGGCCCCTAAGCCCATGGGTGTCCATGTACAGTATCCTTGATACACAAATGTTCTTTTTTAGACCTACGCACATTTTATATTCTAAAAAAAAAGTTAGCATGCTATCAAGTTTATTTAGATTAAAATTGGGTCTGGAACACAGTTTGTCGTTTTTAGATGACGTTTTAAATTATATATATATATATATATATATATATATATATATATATATATATTAAATATATTGTCATACTGTGGCAATTTGGTATTATATAAACAAGGATGTTTAGAATAATTTTTTGCCAACAACAAAATCACATCCGATGAACATGTTGGCGTCATCATTTCTCTACACAACAGTCTCAGCGCGCATTGATTGGTTGAATTACACAGCAGGGGCGGCTCGTCCCTAAGGCGCGGAGGCGCGCGCACCCCATTCCCACGAATCCCCAGTTCCTTTTAAAGTTATTATTCGCACTCTCACGACAATTTTATCTTACCATAATAGTTTCAAGAAAAATATGTTTTTGGTTTAAGTAATAGAAGGCAATGTTTTTAAAATGGCATGCGGTTGGGCGCGAGGCGGTCAGCGCCTAATATTGGAAACCAAACCTTCCCACCTCTTTCACCTCTTATCTTCAAATGGCATGCAGTCGGGCGCGCGACGGTCAGCGCCTGACATATATTGAAACCAAACCTTCCCTCCTCCTCCTGTTATAGCTAGCTAGCTAGCATTGCTTATTCTTCTTTTGAAGGCGCACTCCCTTACGCGCCCTAAGGTTGAAAGCTTGTGAAATGTGTATAGCGTGAACCAGCAACAGTTGTTCAGTCATTCTGCGTGCTCCTGCATCTTGAGGATGTGTGTTTATAATAATATTATGTAGGGTTATTATAGGATAATGTTTATTTGAGTTATATGTCTTAATATTTTTTGTAACTAGGCTTAATATGAATAGTTCAATTCAGGCGCTTAAGACAACGAGTATTGCAAGATTAACTCTTGATCAAAAAAAAGAATTGAATTCATTAGGTGAGCCATGTTCTGAATTTTGTATGGAACAAAGTGAAAACATACATACCTATATATTTATGCACATTACACAGCTGCAGAGTTTCTACAACACATCCACGTCCTTTAGAGGAAGTTTTTTTTTTATCTTTCCATCTTGTTTGTGATATTAATTTTTGAGTTTAACTAAATGAATATTTAGCAAAACATATTCCAAAATTTGTGTCTTCTTTTAAATATATTATTTAGAAATAATTTATTAATTAAATAGGCTGCGCCCTCCAGCTTCTAAAGTGACGAGCCGCCACTGTTACACAGACTAGTGTCGAATCTAGTACGAAAATAGCGCGTGTTCTATCCTCACAACTAGTATGATAGCCAGTACCAAGTGGCAGAACCAGTATACTTTTTCGGATTCACACAACGCTAGGTGATGACGTGCTAGCTAGTGATAGCTAGATGGGGTTGACACTGGGATAGTAAAATTTTGTATGATGTTTCTTCCCTTCTCCCCCTTGCCGATATTCTTCATGTAGTGCTCACATATTTGTCTAGAGCT
>JBCFYV010003448.1:12500-74134 GCA_039000515.1 Timema cristinae
GCTAGTTTACTGATGAGTGATTTTTTTCAAAAACATAAAATATTTTAAAACATGCTTTAACAATTGGTTTCAAAATTGGTATCTTGGGCCTTAAGCCTAATCATTGTGTTTGTGGTAAAAAGTTGTTTAAGGGTATTTTACTGATGCTTGATTTTTCAGCAATAGTTATGATACATTTATATATGATTGTGTTGTATCGTTACTTAATGTATTTGGTAGTTTTCAATGGGTTTGCAGATTTACCATGGAAATTGATATAAAGGGGTTTTGTAGCCCTCCATTACCCCGCTAAATTGAGAGTTGACTTTTTTTTATATCTATTACAATATGGTAGGGATGAGGGTGGCGGTTTATTAGAGAAAATGCACCTGAATCAGCGAGGGAAATCACATGCTAATTTCATTATTGTAAATTATTATTCACGATTTGTGTGGGCTACTTAGTCTATAGGCCTACAGTACATATACAATAATTAAGATTGGTTAACATGTTTTTAAATCAAGTAAGACATTGTAGATAGGCCCCACCACATTTAAACTAAAAAAAAATGTATTTTTGGTATTTACACTTTTTTTCTTATTTCATTCGGTTTAGGGCATACAGCAAATATAATCAATTTTTCTTTCTAGAAAATGTATGTCATTCATTTCTCATCCGTTTTCAAAATAATTTTTAAACATGTGTTTAATTACCACTCTTTCATTTCTAAAACTTTCTTTAAAACAAAATTTTATGTCCCTATAATTATATTTATAATATCTATTAGGTGTCTGGAAAAATGAAAATTTCCTCTGGAAAACCTGGAAAAAAGAAGGAATTTTGTAATAAGAAAATAGTGGCAACCCTGTTGTTACTAATTTTTTTAAACTCCTTGTCGAACTAGAGCTACATACAAAACAATTCCCGAAGTGATAAAAAACGTACTCCCAAACTAACTTACCAAGTAAAAATATATTTAAAAAAAAACTTAACATGAAAAATGTTTAAACCATGTATTGACTCTATAAAAATTAACTCAACATTCAAGGGATTTAGAATTAAATACCTACTGATTAAGATCAGCCCAGTATGTTGTGATAGTTTGTGCCAAATACAGTTGAAAATAGTTCAGGAACTAAGAGTTTCTCAATCTTTACTTGATAAAGACTTTCTAAGGATTAAGCAAAAGTATTTAACAAATTTATCCCAAACAATCCTCAAAAATAGACATCTAACTTACTTGTATTTGAAGATTAGAGGATTGATACTCTCTTTTTACTTTCTCGCTATCTTACAGGTAGAGAAAATATGGTGATCATAAAAAACAATCGAACTCAAGATTTTGATGAATCTTGACGTTTCATAACTCCCTGGATCTGAAAAAATGATTTTGAATTTCAGTTGGTCTGTCTGTACCTCCAACTAGACCCTAAACTATTTTACTGATCGAGCTAAAAACTTGGTATCTAGGGTTTTCATAGGGTTGACCTGAGAGGTTTTTGGATTTGGATATCTACCCCTAAAATTAAGGGTAGTTTACTGAAGGAGGAAAAAACTGGCTATTTTCATTTTCCCATGAAAACTTTTTTAACAGAAGCGTTAATTTCCGTATTTCTGCAACTATTTGAGATACTAAATAACTTATCATTGCAAAATTGTAGTACTATTAAAAATAAAAAACTTTAATTTGACAGTTTCTAAAACCAACAGTTTCTGAGATATTGGCGAATATAGTCTATTGATACAATTTTATGAGTTTTAGTTGTAAAGAGATACTGCGGGGTTCCGTACCATTTATTTTTATTGGTTTCCGAATGTTTTCAAGGTTTGACCTAATTTTTTGTCCATGGTATCCTTGTGATTCCTTGATAACATAGAAGTGTTCAAATTAACTTTGTCTTAATGTCTTTTTTAACGGTCTTCTACCCTTCAAGGCTTTGCTCATTTTATTACATTGGTGGGGGAGGTATAATTTAGTTTAAATATACCCTTTTTTGCATGGAGGGGGAGGGTAGAAATGCTTAAGAAAATTTACAGCTAGTTTACCAGACTGGTATTTGAATCCCGACCTCATCACCGGCGAACCAAACGAGCATACAATAAAGACTGCACACCTGTCGATAGCCTACTTGTTTTAACTGCAGTAAATTAGGTTTTATAATTGTTAATTTCTCTTTGAATTTTACACCTTCTCTAACGCCATTGTAACCTCTTTAAATAATTTAACTCAACAGACATTTCAACCCCCACCTCCCCAGCCCTGAAACAAGTGAGTGAGCAATTGGTTGGAAACAACTATTCTATCGCTAATTAAACAAAACAAAATGGTTAACAGTTGTTTTATTACTTGATTATCAGTGACCTGGTGGTCTAGGGGTAAGGTGTAGGACTTCTGTGTTGGGGGTCTGGGGTTCAATCCTTGGTCCCGGCACAGATTTATCTGATTACCAAACTCTTCCTTCACCTCTGACAAGACATCTTGTGAATGTGGGGAATGTCAGGATTCCACGTTAAACTGTAGGTCCTCCATTTCATCTCACAATCACCCTTACGTATAACCCCAACGAGAAGTAAGACGCGGTGCTAATAATAATAATATTACTTGATTGATTTTCTTCATGTTAATATTATGTTCATGCCAAATAAATAAACATAGATGGTGATTTTAATTGGGATTATTTTTTTTATATTAAGACATGTACACTTATTTGTATTTGAAAAATATTGTGTACTTTGTGAAAAAATGTGTAAGTTTAAATTTTTAAATAAATATAGATTATTTTAAACTTAGTTTGCTTTTTAATTATATTTCCTTAAACATTAATTTAAACTTGATGTGTTGATTCTAGTTTTTCTAGAAATGGTTAAAGAACTATATTGTGCCAACCATTATCACTTGAACAGATTTTATTAAAAAAACTTAATATTGACCCAATGTAAATAATTTTTGTAGAAACCAATATTTATTTAAATTCATTTGGTCTTAAAAATATTTAAAAAAAATTGTTCAAGTGAAATGGATTGGCAGAACAACTAATAGTAAAAATAAAATCAAAATAATAGTAATAATTATAGTGCTACGCAATTAAAATACCTACTGAGCCACCGAGACCGCTATTTAATACAACAAAAGTGCTCACATATTTGTCTAGATAGTAGCACAAATGCGGAAAACTCCATACAAACATTTTAACATAGACTTAACAGATCTTTCGTGTTATCCTGATCAGTGATAGCTAGCACACTGGATTTAAAGTACGAGCTAGTGTCGTGTGATACGGGATTTTGCGTCAATGCACAGAATAAAATCAATTTGCGTCAAAAGTTGGCAACACTTAATTAGAGGCTAGCAATGAGATAAATTCATTTCACGAATGCTGGTATTCACGACAGACCATTATTCATATATTTTTATTTTCCTAAACAGCTGATCTAGCGATGGGTTGAACCATAGATAAGGGATAGTAGAGATTGATATTTCCTACATATCAAATATGAACCGTTTTCAGTGCTATCAGTGGTTGTAGGAGGTACTAAAAGTCAAACCTGCTCATTGGCACCACATTCAAATATTTTGTCGGTTTTTTTTCCCGTTATTTCTTTCATATTAGTAACTAAAATCAGGAATAATACTATGTAAATATATATTTATTTTTATAAAGTACATTTTATCAGAACAATTTGAGTGAAGAAATTACACCTTTATCATTTTTAGGTGAGTTATGACAAGGGGGGCAAAATCCCCAAGTCAATTTTTTTATGAAGTACACTTCTTTTTTATTAATATTTATGTATCTCTCCATTTTTTCTCATTTGTTTTGTGGGTTTAAATGCATCTACTTGTTTGACATAAAAGATGAGGATTTTAGTCAGTTGTTATTAAAAAGTATATAAATATATTCTAGTTTATCATATTTATATAAATATATTTAAATATAAATACAATTTTTATATAAATATATGTTTTAAATATTTTAAACTATTTATATATATAATTTTAAATATTTAAAACATATGATTTTTGTCAGTAATTAGTAATAAGTATATAATTTTATATATATTTATATTTAAATATAATATATTTTTTAAATATAATAATAAATTAGAATATATTTATATACTTCTTAATAACAACCGACTAAAAGCATCACTTTCAATGTCAACCCAGTAGATGTATTTAAACCCGCAAAACAAATGAGAAAAAATGGGGAGATACATAAATATAAATAAAAAGACATGTACATAATAAAAAATTGACCCTGGGGTTTTGCCCCCCTTGACGTAACTCACCTAAAAATGATAGAGGTGTAATTTCTTCACTCAAATTGTTCTATTAAATGTACTTTATAAAATTAAATATATATTTGGGGGCTCCTTCCTTCTTGAAATAAGGCCTCACCTAAAAATGATAGCTATGCCATTTCTTCACTAAATTAGTTATAACAAGGTACAGGGCCCACTTTCTAAAACAATGCTTTAGGGGGGCTTTTGCTCACCTAAAAATGATAGCTGTTATTTCTTCCCTAAACTAGTTCAGATAAACTGCACTTTATACAAAATTAACTTTGGAGGGACTTCTGTCCCTGTGGACATAATTCCTCCCCTAAAAATGAATGAGAATATATTTGGTAGAATAATTGGGGGGTGCTACATGGGTAGATAGAAATATCTCGTCGCCTTTTGTGAGTAAAAATAAATATTCACCTCTTCTCTTTCTATCTTTCTATCGGTTTGTTCGTAGCAGATTAGTGAGAGAGGAAGGACGAAAGACTTGTCACTCAAGGCCTGGATGATTCATTCACCAGTAAAAGCGACACCTTTTCGACTCTTTTGGTTTATATTTAACAGCAGCCCACTGGCTTGATACTCAACCAATCTACTTCCAGATTTAGACAGTGCGAGTTGTTTAAATGAAATAAGAACATTACTATTTCAAGTTGCTAGTAATGCTGCTCTTGTATATTAAATCGTGATTTACATTCATCTATTGTACATAAAATAATTAGGTACTTACATTCATGTACATAGATTAATTAGGTACTTATAACTTTATTTTTTAGCTTTGTATCTAAATATTGCAATCATTAGGTTAATTTTCCACAACCATCTAACTACCTGTTATGAATTATTTGCATGTGCACTAATTAATACGCTAATGTGTTATAGAATAGCAAAGTTTAATTTTAATGGAATTGTACCCGCATTAACGAAGAGCATGAGTGGAAATCGAACATTCAGGACAAAATACACCAGACCGGGATTCGAACCCAAACTTCCATGTTATTGGCAACACATTTTATTGTTAGAGTGACGCCTTAGATCATCCGACCCTTGGGGTAAATCCCAGCCGGCCAGTAGCTTGAACTCTTGTACTATTTAGTTTAAACATCTTATAAAAACCACGAATAAAAAAGAGCCTTTCTAGTGGGGACGTGAACAAAATAATCTCTCTCGTCTAGTCTAATTTACAGGTGATGGGTAGGTCGGGGCTGGAATTCCAGTCGTGTGCTCAGAGATTGTTTGCATTCAATTATTTTTCACTCTTCTTTTACACAGATGAGGGTATAAGACCTTTGATTGATAATTTCCACTTTCTTCTTCTTTAGTGCAATTATTATATTATTAGGGAATTCAACATTATTTAAAGGCAAAACTAGCAACACCTAAATGTGTAACAGTTGCATAACAATTACCTTTTTTTTCTTCCCATTTTAAAGGTTAAGTGGCGGTGAAAACTTTTATTGTATAGAACGTTTAGATACTGGTGGTACAATATTTTGATTTCTAGTTGGTGTAGCTAACACAATTATATGACAACTTTATAACCTGTATTTATAGATAGTAAAATTAGATAAGATGGTATAGTTAAGCGTGACCTTTCAATTACTTATTAGTTATAAGCATAAAATAATTACGAAATATTAGGTTTGTGTTTTGATTTAATTCAATTTTTACAATTATAGCTTAGTTTGTATGTTTTCAAATATTCCTAAACCAACAAAAATATTACAATAGCTATCAATAAGCTTGTGTGGATATAGTTTTTACATAAGCTATATAAAACATTATATTTGTTGCTGTGTGATTAAAATAGCTTTCATTTTATATTTACCATCGAGTAAAATGTGTTATTCAATCTCTACGTGAAGAGCCTAAACAAGGGAAGTAGTGTTCAATATATTTTTACAACCTAATAAAGTAGAAGTAAATATAAATCTGGAATTAAATTTAGGCAAGGAATATTCACTATATGTTTAAACCTGATGAAAGGCAACAATGTCCACTATACGTGTACAGCTGATGAAAGTTAACAATGCCCACTACATATGTACAACTGATGAAAGTTAAGAATGTCCACTATATGTGTAGACCTGATGAAAGGTAGCCATACCCACTATATGTGTAGAACTGATGAAAGGTAACAATGCCCACTATATGTGTGAACCTGATGAAAGGTAGCAATGTCCACCATACGTGTACACCAGATGAAAGTTAACAATGTCCACTATATATGTACACCTGATAAAAGTTAACAATGTCCACTACATATGTACAACTGATGAAAGTTAACAATGTCCACTATATGTGTAGACCTGATGAAAAGTAGCCATGCCCACTATATGTGTAGACCTGATGAAAGGTAACCATGCCCACTATATGTGTAGACCTGATGAAAAGTAGCCATGCCCACTATATGTGTAGACCTGAAGAAAAGTAGCACTGTCCACTATATGTGTAGACCTGATGAAGGAATATAATGTTAATTATATGTGACTTTACTAGCTTCATGGTTCAAGGTAGTAATAATACCAACCTTTTTTCAGCCTACTGCCCTATTCTGAGAATTTGATACTGCTACAGCCCCTACCCCCAAGTTATATACATTATGCATACTGAAATCAATGATAATAACCTTGCAGAAATACTATTTTCCCACTTAGTCAATATTCCCTCCTTTTAAAAAAACATGATTAGAAAATAAATGCACTTTTTACGTGGCATAATTTATAATTCTAATTAATAAAACACACTTTAAAACATAACTTTTGTTTAATGGTTATAACATAAGGATTAAATCGTATTGCAAAAATTATAAAACATAAATAAAGTATTTAATTTAAGACCCTTTTGTTAAATATTGTATTGCCTGTATTTATTAACATAAAATTGCTCCTGCAATATCAGTAAAAAAAACATTGATCTCTATAATATAACTGGATGGACATCTGTGGCTGAAATTTTCGAGCTGTCGTCTGTATACCATTGTCTAAGAGAGAAGAAAACTTTCGGATATCTCTCTCTCCTACACCCATACAAGGCAATGTGGCATTTTGTCATCGTTCATTAATTTGATTGACTATATGAGATAAATCAATGTGTGATTAGTTAAATGAAATAAATATGTTAGTAAAAGCTTTGAAGAACATAAGAAAGTTTGAAACTGGTTAGTTTTTTTCTTTAAATAAGTTGATGTAGCCTAATATATACGATGCGTTTTGAAGGAAGCGTGCTTGTAAGAACTTATCTCGTACCAGAAATCCTACCCTATAATTGTGTTTAGGTAGGATAAAATACCTTCCAGAAGGAAGTTTCTACTTCCGTTCTAAATGGCAGTTCATTCTACAAAAATATTATACATACGATAGTATTCTGGTACGAAATAAAGCCTTACAGATTGGGATTATTACTAAAAACAGGGTTTTATAGATACCGTACTTCTTACAAGCCTATAACCTAAAATATCATTTGAACGTAAGACTGAACAAAGAATGTCATCCAAACAAATGTAATACAGTTTTTAGCTAGCTTGTTTCAATCATTATACTTTCAACAAAAGGTTTCTTAAAACAATATATAAGATATGAGCCAACTTTTTTTTAAATGGTAATTTTATAATATTTTCTACAAGCCTATAACCTAAGTGATAGTTTGAATGTACGGCAGCTACACAACGTTTGTCATTCAAACAAATGTAATCAATTTTTAAGATACCTTATTCATTATTTATCGAACTTTCAATATAATATGTGTTTGTGCATTGTTTATTGTTAGATCAGTACCATTAGTCTCTACTTCATGTTTCTGTCCTCTATGCTATCTCTTTGGATAGTGCTTCCTTTATCTAGGTTCTCTATGGCTCGAATTTAGTTAGTTTTTGTTTTGTCTTGTGATCTGATTGCCTTTGTTGTGGTTTAGACGTTTTTTTTGTCTTTTCTTATATTTTATTGACTCCTTCCACCTTCATTCACCTTTCCTCCCTCTTGGAGGCAACAAGAACATACCTGGAACCCTCTAGGTCTATTGTTTTCCCGCCAAGTGTCGCTGGCGCGGTTTTTCGTTCTGCCGATTTAGTGAGTTGTGTGCTGAGACTTGATCGACCAATAAGTGATGGTTATAGGTTCCGTGAACTTTCACCTGGAAGCGGTCCAATCTCAATTATTTGTGTGCGTGTGTTAATCAAATTGACTACTCCAAGACAACACCAATCAGACAACATAAAGTGAAGGTGAGTTGCCTCTACCCATTCCCATTCCACCATACAGTCCATTTGTCCGTGTTTGTAACACTGGTCCTCCAGGGTTTTTTTAGTTTTCATTTCTTGTGATTTACGCTACAATATGGTTTATAAAACCAATATACAAGCTAATAACCAACTTTAAATATAAGTGTAGTCTTGGCAGACTGTAAACAACTTTGATGATAACTACATATTTAAATATGTTAAATTGTTTATTCGTATTTGTACAGTATTACCTGTAAAACTGAATTGTATATTCTTTAATGCGAATTTTTCTCCAGGAAAGTGTGGTATAATACTTCACTATTTTTAAACAATAACACTTATATTAATCAGAGACATGTTTTCGCATAAGAACATTGAAAGAAACCGTTAAATCTGTCCCCCACAGTATAGCAGACGATACACTCGATCGTCACACTTTTGTCCTTGGCAATGTGTATATGTATCTCCATCCAGTTATATTATAAAGACCAATGGTAAAAACCCATACACTGCCGTACAACTCCCTTACAATTATTTACCATCTCACAAAACCAAAAATAACCCCCCGGAGGACGGTATCACCTAATATGCGAAACACTGGTATATGGCTTCATTCTCGAGCTATCTTCGTCGTGAGCTGCTGATGCCGAGAACATTGGTTTTCAAATCACAGTCGGGTATGAAAAACTACACGTATACCACAAAGCTTAGAAAAAATATGTTCACAATACGTAGTCCTAAATCACAAAATAAAGGAAAATCATGTTCACTACACGTATACCACAAAGGTTAGGCGAATTATGCTCCCTATACGTAGGTTGTATCACAAAATAAAGGTAATCTATGGCCATAACATATAGGGCCTATATCACAACACAAAGTAAAATCGTGTTCATAACACGTATAGCACAAAGTTTAGGAAAATCATGTTCACTACAAACATACCACAACGCTTAAAAATATAATGCTCAAAAAAGGTTTATCACATAATAAAATAAATTTATATGATATATTATATCACAACATAAAGAAAAATTATGTTCACAACACATACAACAAAGTTTAAAAAATCATGTACAATATACTTATACCACAAAATAAAATAAAATCATGCTCACCCCACATAAATGCCTACAACAAGGTTTAGTAAAATTATATTCAATCAGTACCACAAATATATCACTAAACAAATTAAAATCATATTCATTACACGCATATCTATAAATAAAGAAAAATCATGATAATTTCACTTATATCCAGTGGTGGACCTAAGTTATGGCAGATTTGGCAAGTGCCCTGGGCGCCACTTGACGGTTGCGCGTCACTAAACAGTTTCTATTTACTCAGTTGTTATAATATATCTTACTGTTTTATTCCAAATACTTTTACATTTTAAATCTTTTTAGATGTTATAATATAAACTACTAAATCGAACATTAAATATTAGTTTTTGTACAAACTGTAGCTAAATCCATGAGATTCATACTGAAAATAGCTTATATAAGATCTCATACTAATTCTCATGTCAGAACTTTGCCGTTGAGACAGAGTGAACCTAGTGCACAAAGGTCCTAAGGGCGTGTTTCTTTTTTTCTTTTGTTTTTAAGTGTAAAATAATATTAAAACTAAACCCGTTTCTAATTATTTATCTATAAATAATATTATCTAAAATTGAGAATATATTTAAAAAAAATACTAACAACATTATCATATTTGTTTTATGACGTTAGAGGTCATTTTTATTTTTACTAAAGATTAAAGAAAATTTTAACAGAAAAGTAAGAAAAGAAGGACGAAATGGAGCTACAAGAGTGCCAGTCACAGTTTTATGTCAACCCTGCTGTGATAGTTAACACAGTAGTAGTGTTCAACAAAGAATAAGTGAGAAAAATATCCTGGTATTGTTTGTGAATTGCGACAATCACTCACTTCAACTTGATGGGTGTACCTACAGTCAAGCAGAATACAATGATGGTCACGTTTTTTTGGAAACCTTGACGCTCTCTAAGTATCAATCTTTCCTTCAAAACAGCACTGGAAAGATCTGAAAAACTCTGCGCCTGTGGTTGTGAAGTCGGAGCCCAAAACCCGATGGAGTGCAATGATAGAAGAAGTGTAACCTGTTATAAAGTACGTTGAGAAGATACTTAGAGTTATACAGGACATTACAGACGATGGAAATGAAACCAGTGAAATAAGAAGTGACTTTCTTTGACATTCTTAGTGATGTCAAGGACTCTGTTACGCTGAAGATATTGAGGATTTAAACCAGAAGTGCGAGCATTTGGGAAAATTTTATAGCTGTGTTGTTGATAGACAACAACTATATGAAGAAATGTTAGATTGTCGAATGTTTTTATCAAGCCGGGCCAACATGAAAATATCAAGACTTGAAGAGCTAGAATGTATTTCTCAGTATGCAGATGAGAGTGTTTTCCACAATCTTTACAGTTCTATTCAGATACTGCTAACCATCGCCAGCTGTGAGAGCTGAAACTAATACTTTCGTATTTGAAATTCTTCATGGGTCAAAGCTTATTGTGTGATTTGCTCTGTTGAGTGTGTAAAGAGAAGAAACAGAAACAACAGAATTTAAGCATATCATATATAAATTTGCGTCAGCAAAAACACGGAAGGTGCATTGATAGTGTTCTTATGTTGCCATAATGTGTTAAATAAAAAATAATGCTCTTGTCTTATTTTTGAGCATTTATTGTGGTAAAGTTGTTTAAAAGACAGGTGTCAGGTTTTTGGACAGAGGCGCAATTTCAGTGCTTGCCATAGTAGTTATTTTATGTAGATCCACCATTGCGTAAATCACAAACTAGAGACCTCTCATGCTGGGAGTGGCAAAGGGCTTGTGACATGAATTTTTTGGAAGGTTTATCATTTAGTGATCTTGTAGCTGTATTCTTCTCTGGGACAGTCATGAGTTCCTCTTCTTGGCACTCTTGCTTATCATCAGGAGGAAGCGTTATTAGAGTTTCTTCAAGGTCATTCAAGTAATTGGCTGGTGAGTGGATGTTGGCTGGAACAAAGTCGGCGTCTGAAAATACATTTCCGTTCACAGGCCAGATTCCAGTGGCTTTGAAACCACTCATGGCACTACTCATAATGACTGCTCTGCTGTATGACTTGGAAAGCAATGCAGAAACTTGGAACTTAGTGGGAGGTGGCTTGTGAGTTCGCAGCCAGTTGAAAAGTGCTTCATCGTAATATGTTTGAAAGGGCTTGAATATTGCTACATCAAGAGGCTTCAGACGATGTGTTGTGTATCCAGGGAGCTGGAGAAGTAAAACCCCATTTAATATTGCAAGTTGAACAGACTCAAAATTCTTTGTATTGTAGCATTAGCCACAAGCTACCCGCAACCAAACTAAAACAATCGACTTACCAATTATACCGACACCATCAGCGGCCGGCCCGGCTACACGACTACACGGCCCATCGGAACACTCACACCCGATCAATACAACTACACGGACCATCGGAACACTCACAACCGAACAAGACAACTAATCCCGGAATACCGAGAGCCGAGCCGATTCCAACGCTCAGCAATGACTTCTCCGAACCAAAGATCTTCGGTTAGAAAGAAGAAACACTTCACCAGTGCTCAAGTCTGCCATCTAGACGCTCGTAGAACATTCCACGCCTCATTATGTTCTTTGGTTCCCCCCCCCCCCCCCTTGTCTTCCCTTCGTTCCGTGTGCTGTGAACTGTGCTTTCTGTATAAAAGAGTGATCGTGTGGGTTAAGCGCCACTCTGGGATTGGCTTTGTAAATAGCTTGTGCGAGCTACGGCTTCGGATATAAACCATGTAAGATAAATTCCTTTTCAGCATAATCTTTATTGTTCATAATTCACTTTCTGTCTTAATAATTATTTCAAATCTTCAAAAAACTTTAACTTTAAACTTTGCGCGTATTACTGATGTAGTGGACTTAAGCTTTGAACTTTAACAAAGATGAAATATGACATCGTTCAATATAACGTCTTTTACACTTGTATTTATGTCAAATATTAACGAACTTTAATGAACTGAAATATGTTGTCTTTTTCAATAAGATATCTTTTGGACTTGTATTTATTTCAAATATTAACGAACTTTAACAAAATGAAATATGATTTAATTTTTAATGATATATCTTTCGCACTTGTAATTATTTCTAATATTGATGGGCTTTAATTTTGAACTTTGCCCGTAGTGTTTATGTCGAGTATTAAGTTTAGGAGTTGGACAAAAGTAGAACATCTGGTGATGTCAATATTTTTTGAGTACTATATGTTTTCTCTGAGTATATAGGACTTAAGCTTTACTCCCTTACTGGGAAGCATTTGTCTAGAAATGTTGTTTATATTGCTCCATGTTAGATGTTAGGTTTGTCATTTTCTTATTGAATTATAATGTCATTAGATTCCTTCTATGGAATTGTTCTGTTCATATTTTAATTTAAATGTTCTCTCAGGAACTTAAGAGTACTAGGCGCCATCAGCGCATGTAAGAGTTTAGTGATAGCCGCCATAACGACTAAGTGATGGGTGGATATTTGTTAAGTGTTGGCGAGCTAATATGGGTTTATCTAACTAACGTCAACATAAGTTAGTTAAGCGTAACGGTTCAATGTGTGTAGTGTGTCCATCAAGAACCAGCAAACCTTCTCCACTACAGAAGGCTTGACGTAATCAATAAAATGCTTCATCCATTTTATGAAGCGCTCCGTGTTAATATGGCCCGTCTCTGAAATTTCCACAATACTTCCTGGTGGTGCACCAAATTTGAAAGATGGGTGCATTCTTAGCCTCTTAAATATACTAATCGGAGGTACGAAGTTTCCACTGGCACTTGTGCAATAGACGATTGTAGTATTCACCCCTCTCTCTCCACTGGAAACATCACCCACTTGATGTTTTCCATTCTGTGCTACTACCTTAAGCGATCTCTTTTATACAGTAGAGAAGCCGGATTCATCAACATTAAAAATATTCAAGGCGTTCAGTTCATTTTCATCGACAGTATTTTTGTCAACACATCAAACAATTGAAATACATTTTCTTTGTTAAAAGCCCTAGCCCTAGCAACAGACACATTTTCAGGTTGTCTTAAACGGAGATTAGGATTCCACTTCATAAGGTTATAATACACATTTTTTCCTGCAATATTATTTTCTTTGTTGAAAGGATTGGATAAATGAGGATTAGCAATAAATACTTGAAAAGCTAGCTTCCTAACTTCAGTTATTGTAAGACCAAACACGCTCTCTTCAAACTTTAAAATGACATCTACAAGTTCGTTTTCAGCTTCTGAAAGTAACGCTGTTTGTTTACCATTCACAACCTTGCTGCTACCACGATTAACCCCCGATCGACTTTTCCATGAAAATGACTAAAAAATATCTTTTTGACTATCTCATACTTCCTGCAACATTCATTTAGCTTAATATTCCTTTCTTTAAATTCCATCAGAACACGAGACATATTTTCCACACTCCACTTTCTATACTCCCTTTTAGCCATTACAAGAAGATTCTATAACAGAATAAAATAAATCCCGGTTCAAGTTGCATATATCGCACCGGTGGTATTTAATAAACCTAATAGATGTGCGATTTCGGAAACCACGCAATTTTATTAACTATTACCTCCCCAAACTACATACTTGGACTAAACAAATATTTAACTGCAGTAAATTCTTCTTAAAAGTATGCCTAGCAATATTAATAAAAACCGTTAGTATATTATCGTCTCACCCGATACCTGAGTCCTTAAGAAAATGATTAAAATATCACATCAAATGATCGTATTTTCTCTAAACATTTACAAAGCACGGAAACGCGGAAAGTCTCCAAACTACTAAAGCATCATGGGAGTGCTGCGTAGTTCAATCTCGATTCACTAGGTAGAGTGCGAATGCATTTGGTTCATTTTTAGAGACAGTGGTTTGATCTAGGACCCAGTGCGATATTGGCAACTTTACCCTATGTGGTTATAAATATCCTAGATATAATATATACAACATCCATTCAAAACTTTAACAGGGACTCAAACCCCAATAATTAAGTCTATCATGCTACAATTTGCCTGGTTGATATCCTACAGAATATAATTAACTATGGAATCAGTTATCTGTTCCAGAGATATACACACATATCCGGCTGGTGCTTTACCAGGACTCACACCAAAACATCCTATTATAATTATTGTACTAAAATATGCCTGTATAAATACTATACAGAATAATAAAAAATACCCCACAGTAATTTTGTGGTTCCACAAATGTATACAAAGAATCAGCTGGCCCTTCGCTGGGACTTACACCGAAACACCTGATTATACAAAAATTATGCTAAAACCTGCATAGATATTGTTTGAGTACAAAAGTAATCGGTTAAGTGGTTCCAGAGATCCTAAGTTACTGTTATAAATAAATCCGGCTGTATCTTCAACGGAAAATCAAACTCTAACTGAATGTATGCGAGATCCTCCCTTAGAGACATCCTGATGAATAGAAATAAATGAACCGCAATTGGTTATGACGTTTCAGGTGACTCTAGCCAGACATTCTTAAAAACAGTACAGAGCTACAATATTCTTTTACTTAAAGATATCTACATTTAAACCTTAAAAAAGTAGATGTATCATGTAAAGTGTTTTTAAGCTCGTGAACCAAATATGTTTATCCCTGCTTTTCAATTAGTATTTAAACCTCTTCACTCTGATATTATATTAATACTCGCCTACGACATGGCCAGTTTTATTGTTTGGATTTCCAGAATTTATTTAGTAAGAAAACAAATTTGACAAAAATTATCACAGTTAACATTATACATTAAATTTATTAGAAAATGATAATCAACGCAAATCTTAATAAACTACAATTTTTCTCAATCAAAGTATTTATCAAAACTTTTTACTAATAGTTATATTGTGGCCGTTATGGTAACATTAAATAAAGCATGGAATTGAACTATGGTCCCACAAAGTTATACATAGTCATAATTGCTTTGAAGGAACAAATAAATTCACCTTTATTACTAAAATATGTCCAATGGATAAGATTTGATTAAATATAAATTTTTGTCCACCCGGAAATAATATAAAATATTTTAAAATCAGGATTGGGAGTAGTAAGCTATATCATGTATGAGGGCACGAAGGGGAAATGTGTATATGTGTGAGTGTATCCCCCACCCCTCAACCCTTTCCCTCCCCTCCCGCGCCGTTGTCTCGCGTGTTCCATGGAGTCCCCCCTCCCCTCACCCTTTCCCTCCCGCGGCGTGGATTCGCGGGTGCGTAGAGGTGGGGGAGAAATGTCTTGCTGAAGGAGGCGGAGCGCTAAAGAAAGGCTTGTTCGATTGGTCGAGATAAACAATCTTGTCATAGGGACGGTAAGATTCCCATGAAACAAAAAGGGTTAACCTTTAATCTTAGTGTTATGACGCAGGCTTCTCTAAAACGAGTTCCAAAAAGGGACCCTTCTTTTCCTACTTGGGCCCTCCTTGGAGAGGGTGACAAGTGAAGAATGGTTTCCTGCTAGCTCAGTCCCCTCTTGTTCTTTCGCTACTCACCCCCTCCTCGGGGGGTGACAAGTGAAGAACGTTTTCCTGTGAATTAGCCGGTCGGCTCTGCTCCCCTAACCGTGAGAGAGCTTTAACTCAGGAAGTTAACATCTGTTTCGCTTTTGAACGTCTCAGGAAGTTAACATCTGTGTTTCACTTTGAACTTGACAGAGATTAATTTTAAAAGTAAATGGTCTGTGAGAATTTTACAAGAGGGGACTTTAAGTAAATGACTCGAAACTTCTCACACACTAAAGAGGAGGGGCTAAGTGAGTCCAAGCCCCTTTTTCGCGCCGCCTCCTGAAGAGGGGAGTAGTTTACTTCTATATATTGAGTTACCCCTTTAAGTAGAATCCATTATCTTTAAAATCTTTATATTCTAAACAACATCATCAAGAATGTCTAGTGAATACTCAGCAGCGCTTTTGTCAGCAATCGGCTCGAGTGAGATAGTGTCAAGGAAGCTGACAGATTTAGAGATAGGTCATGGTTATTATATCACTAATATAAAAGGGGTGACGACTAGATACGGACGCAGAGTTCTCGCCTTGTTGGAGAACAAATATAACGTGTGGTTACCGGCTCGTTTTTCTCTACTCACCGACGCCCAGCTGAAGGAGCTCTCCAAAGCTGACTTACTGCTAGTGTACCAGGGCATTTCCAAAAACAGTAAGACGGCGCTAATAAGCTTAGAAGGTACGTTTATTACAACCATTTCTAGATTAATCAAATCAATCGAAATATGTTTTTTTTCAGTTAGGATGTACAGAGTATAGATTTTTTCAACTCTCCCTGTGGGTTCACCCTCCTTTAATTCGTAATTAGTACATTGAATAATTTTCTAATCTCAGTTAGGATGTACAGAGTATGGGTTTTTTTCAACTCCCCCTGTGGGTTCACCCCCCTTTAACTCATAATTAGTACGTTGAATAATTTTCTAATCTCAGTTAGGATGTGCAGAAAGACTTGAGCAATATATTTTTGAAAGATCAACGAAGCTTGTGAACGTGTCAATGAATATATTTTTGAAAGATCAACAAAGCTTGTGATCGTGTCAATTGTAGGTTGTCAGCGTGAATATATTTTTAAAAGATCAGCAACGCTTATGATCGTGTCAATTGTATAACTTGTTGATAAGTCATCAACATGAATATATTTTTGAAAGATCAACAAAGCTTGCGATCGTTACAATTGTAGGTTATCAACATGGATATATTTTTGAAAGATCAACAAAGCTTGTGATCATGTCAATTGTAGGTTGTCAACGTGAATATATTTTTGAAAGATCAACAACGCTTGTGATCGTGTCAATTGTAGGTTGTCAACATAAATATATTTTTGAAAGATCAACAAAGCTTGCCATCGTGTCAATTGTAGGTTATCAACATGAATATATTTTTGAACGATCAACAAAGCTTGCCATCGTGTCAATTGTAGGTTATCAACACGAATATATTTTTGAAAGATCAACAAAGCTTGCCATTGTGTCAATTGTAGGTTATCAACACGAATATATTTTTGAAAGAACAACAAAGCTTGCCATCGTGTCAATTGTAGGTTATCAACATGAATATATTTTTGAAAGATCAACAACGCTTGTGATCGTTGTCAATTGTAGGTTAATCAATATGAATATATTTTTGAAAGATCAAAAAAGCTTGTGATCATGTCAATTGTAGGTTGTCAACATGAATATATTTTTGAAAGATCAACAAAGCTTGCCTCGTGTCAATTGTAGGTTATCAACATGAATATATTTTTGAAAGATCAACAAAGCTTGTGATCATGTCAAAGAATATATTTTTGAAAGATCAACAAAGCTTGTCATTATGTCAATTGTAGGTTGTCAGCGTGAATATATTTTTGAAAGATCAACAAAGCTTATGATCGTGTCAATTGTAGGTTATCAACACGAATATATTTTTGAAAGATCAACAAAGCTTGTCATCGTGTCAATTGTAGGTTATGAACACGAATATATTTTTGAAAGATCAGCAAAGCTTGCCATCGTGTCAATTGTAGGTTATCAACATGAATATATTCTTGAAAGATCAACAAAGCTTGTGATCATGTCAATTGTAGGTTGCCAACATAAATATATTTTTGAAAGATCAACAAAGCTTGCCATCGTGTCAATTGTAGGTTATCAACACGAATATATTTTTTGAAAGATCAACAAAGCTTGTGATATTCATTGTAGGTTGCCAACATGAATATATTTTTGAAAGATCAACAAAGCTTGCCATCGTGTCAATTGTAGGTTATCAACACGAATATATTTTTTGAAAGATCAACAAAGCTTGTGATCATGTCAAAGAATATATTTTTGAAAGTTCAACAAAGCTTACCATCGTGTCAATTGTAGGTTATCAACATGAATATATTTTTGAAAGATCAACAAAGCTTGTGATTATGTCAATTGTAGGTTATCAACACGAATATATTTTTGAAAGATCAACAAAGCTTGTCATCGTGTCAATTGTAGGTTATGAACACGAATATATTTTTGAAAGATCAGCAAAGCTTGCCATCGTGTCAATTGTAGGTTATCAACATGAATATATTTTTGAAAGATCAACAACGCTTGTGATCATGTAAATTGTATGTTGCCAACATGAATATATTTTTGAAAGATCAACAAAGCTTGCCATCGTGTCAATTGTAGGTTATCAACACGAATATATTTTTTGAAAGATCAACAAAGCTTGTGATCATGTCAATTGTAGGTTGTCAACATGAATATATTTTTGAAAGATCAACAAAGCTTACCATCGTGTCAATTGTAGGTTATCAACATGAATATATTTTTGAAAGATCAACAGAGCTTGTGATCATATCAAAGAATATTTTTTGAAAGATCAACAAAGCTTGTCATCGTGTCAATTGTAGGTTGTCAACGTGAATATATTTTTGAAAGATCAACAAAGCTTGCGATCGCGTCAATTGTAGGTTGTCAACGTGAATATATTTTTGAAAGATCGACAAAGCTTGTGATCGTGTCAATTGTTGAATATATTTTTGAAAGATCAACAAAGCTTGCGATCGTGTCAATTGTAGGTTGTCAACGTGAATATATTTTTGAAAAATCAACAAAACTTATGATCATGACAATTGTAGGTTGTCACACGAATATATTTTTGAAAGATCAACAAAGCTTGCCATCGTGTCAATTGTAGGTTATCAACATGAATATATTTTTGAAAGATCAACAAAGCTTGTGATCATGTCAAAGACTATATTTTTGAAAGATCAACAAAGCTTGTCATCATGTCAATTGTAGGTTGTCAGCGTGAATATATTTTTGAAAGATCAACAAAGCTTATGATCGTGTCAATTGTAGGTTATCAACACGAATATATTTTTGAAAGATCAACAAAGCTTGTCATCGTGTCAATTGTAGGTTATGAACACGAATATATTTTTGAAAGATCAGCAAAGCTTGCCATCGTGTCAATTGTAGGTTATCAACATGAATATATTCTTGAAAGATCAACAAAGCTTGTGATCATGTCAATTGTAGGTTGCCAACATGAAATATATTTTTGAAAGATCAACAAAGCTTGCCATCGTGTCAATTGTAGGTTATCAACACAAATATATTTTTTGAAAGATCAACAAAGCTTGTGATCATGTCAAAGAATATATTTTTGAAAGATCAACAAAGCTTACCATCGTGTCAATTGTAGGTTATCAACATGAATATATTTTTGAAAGATCAACAAAGCTTGTGATCATGTCAATTGTAGGTTATCAACACGAATATATTTTTGAAAGATCAACAAAGCTTGTCATCGTGTCAATTGTAGGTTATGAACACGAATATATTTTTGAAAGATCAGCAAAGCTTGCCATCGTGTCAATTGTAGGTTATCAACATGAATATATTTTTGAAAGATCAACAACGCTTGTGATCATGTCAATTGTATGTTGCCAACATGAATATATTTTTGAAAGATCAACAAAGCTTGCCATCGTGTCAATTGTAGGTTATCAACACGAATATATTTTTTGAAAGATCAACAAAGCTTGTGATCATGTCATTGTAGGTTGTCAACATGAATATATTTTTGAAAGATCAACAAAGCTTACCATCGTGTCAATTGTAGGTTATCAACATGAATATATTTTTGAAAGATCAACAAAGCTTGTGATCATATCAAAGAATATATTTTTGAAAGATCAACAAATGCTTGTCATCGTGTCATTTGTAGGTTGTCAACGTGAATATATTTTTGAAAGATCAACAAAGCTTGCGATCGCGTCAATTGTAAGTTGTCAACGTGAATATATTTTTGGAAGATCGACAAAGCTTGTGATCGTGTCAATTGTTGAATATATTTTTGAAAATTCAACAAAGCTTGCGATCGTGTCAATTGTAGGTTGTCAACGTGAATATATTTTTGAAATATCAACAAAGCTTATGATCATGACAATTGTAGGTTGTCAACACGAATATATTTTTGAAAGATCAACAAAGCTTGCCATCGTGTCAATTGTAGGTTATCAACATGAATATATTTTTGAAAGATCAACAAAGCTTGTGATCATGTCAATGAATATATTTTTGAAAGATCAACAAAGCTTGCCATCGTGTCAATTGTAGGTTATCAACATGAATATATTTTTGAAAGATCAACAAAGCTTGTGATCATGTCAATGAATATATTTTTGAAAGATCGCGTCAATTGTAGGTTGTCAACGTGAAAGATCGGCAACGCTTGTGATCGTGTCAATGAATATATTTTGAAAGATCAACAAAGCTTCATGAACAGCTAACTAGATGTCCCTGTTTGTTTTTTATAGCTGTCTCAGAACCGCTCGAAGAGATTATAGAGCAAGCTGACCAGAAATGAAGAAGATAATACTGAGGAGAGAGTAGGGCCTGTTTAGAGCATAGTGCACCCAAACATGACAGAACCACCGGCAAAACGAGTGCGATTGTCACCTCCTATCATTGTATCTCGGCAAACTAATGGGAATAGGGTGTATACTCTCGCGGATCTAGACGCTAATGAACAACTTTTAATTAGATACTTGAAACATGACGTTGCACTTCGTGAAGGGAAGTTGTATAATGCTTACATTGAACATATACCTGGCCAGATTAAGACCTCGAGCGTACTGATATCGGACCATGACAATATAGACACACAGATCCAAAGACTTTTGACCTTATCACGAAACTTAGGTACAGGATTTACTCAGTTTAGGCTTTACCTGGAGCCACTAGGACTTTCTATTAAACTTATTGAACAAGCATACGCTCGACGTATAAAGACATACTCAATCAGTAACGAACTAGCCTATAAGGATCCCGTACAGTTTCTCGTTGCGTGCGGAGATATTTATGTAAAGATTGTGGAAAAAGAATCAAACGCGAACGGTCCGATAAAGGTAAATTGTAGCCTCATTTGCGAGTTTAAGCATCCTACTGATGGTAGAATTGAAAAGGGTTATTTCAATTCTTCTCTATACAATATATTTAACCCGATAAACTTGGAGGAGATATACGAGAATAACGTGGTCTTCCCACTCCTTGCTCAGATTGAGGGCTTCGTTTCTAAAGACTCGGGGTGGATATACAACGGCACGTTGGAAATGAGAGTAAATTTCTCAAAAAACTCGGCTTTCTCGATCGGCGCCCACGTTCAAATCCCTGAAACTATAGCCGGACGTAGAGCGTTGATAAATGTTCAAGCTGAAGAAGGACTTTGCTTCCCCGTATCCGTATTGGCGTGCCTCTTTGAGCCGACAGGGTAAGCTCAGCGTTTATCGTCTTATCCTAATTTTCGTGACGTGTTGAATCTAGATGGGATCCCGCTTCCGTTCGAAATGAATATATTGAACGCTTCGAAAGGCTTAACGATATATCTGTTAATGTGTACACTGCAAAACACGAAGGTAGTGATTCTTATGTGGACACTGTAGACAACTCTAAAAATTTAGTGATCGTTCCCGTGCATGTCAGTGCTAAAGAGTGTGCTAGACATGTTCATTTATTCATGATAAAAGTACATGGGACGGAAAATTATCATTTCAGCGCAATCAAAAATCTGTCACGGTTAATAAACCCTCAACTAGCGCCCTTGTCTGACACAAGACATAGGTATTTTTGTGACCGTTGTTTGAGCCCTTTTCTGACTGAAAATAAACTTGTAAAACATAAAGAAACGTGTAAAAATTTTGGAGCGGTAAGGAGTACATTCCCTCAAGGGGAAAATAAATTCCTGGCGTTCTCACAGTATAAACAACAGGAGAAAACAGGATTTATCGTGTACGCTGACTTGGAGAGTTTACTCGTGCCTATAGAAACGTGTGATCCTGACACGAAATTTTCTTATACTGAGAATGTGCAGAGTCATGTAGCGTATTCTGTAGGCATGTACACTAAATGCATTTTTGATGATAATCTCTCGGAGTACTGACACTTCACGGGAAAAGATTGCACAGATCAATTTGTTGAAGCTCTCGTAGATACAGCAAAGCGCGTACTAGATTATTATAGTACTGTAGTTCCAATGACGCCGCTAACACCTGCTCAAAGAGATGCTCACAATACGGCCACTCATTGTCATATTTGTGAAAAACCCTACGCGAATGATGATATCCGCGTTATGGATCATTGTCACTTGACAGGACTTTATCGTGGTAGCAGCCACGCAGGGTGTAATATTAATTACAAGAACCCTAGTCATCTGAGCGTGGTTATCCATAACGCGCGTTGCTACGATAATTTTTTCCTTCTCGAATCACTTGTTGAACGTAGAGAAACTGATCCGTTCACGGGGGAGAGCGTTCTTGTCAATCCAGGGAAAGTTAAGGTTATTGGAGAGACTATGGGAAGATTCAAAGTAATCATGAAGTATATTCGGCACGGGTTTCGAGGGATCGCAATTAAAATTATAGATAGTTTCAGCTTTCTATGTACCTCCCTAGAGAAATGCGTATCTTACCTCGAACCTGAGCAGCTTAAAATCACTCGTAAGTGTCATCCTGATGATGAACGTTTCAAACTAGTCGCTCGTAAAGGGGTGTTCCCCTATGACTATATAGATTCATTTGAGCGGCTGAACGAGACTCAGTTACCGAGCAAAGATAAATTTTATATCGCGCTCACGGATAGTCATATCTCTCAGGAAGACTATGATCACGCCTGTGAGGTTTGGCGGCTATTCGAATGTAAGAATCTTTGGGATTACTCGAACCTCTACCTTCATACCGACGTAACACCACTGGCCGACGTCTTTGAGAACTGTCCTGATCTTTGTATGAAAACGTATAGGCTCGATCCCGGATGGTCTCTTACAGCCCCCAGTCTCGCGTACCAAGCTCTATTGAGAATAACCCAGGTACGGCTCGAATAAATAGATGACGTAGATATACATCAATTCATTGAGGGAGCTATTCGAGGAGGGATATGTTTCGTAGCTAATCGTCATTCTGTAGCTAATAATCGTTATATGAGTTCATTTGACCGTTCCAAACCAGAGTCTTACCTCGTTTATCTAGACGTGAATGGGCTCTATTCATTTAGCATGTTGAGCTCATTACCCTATGGAGAGTTCAGATGGCTTGAAGATGATGAAATTGAACGTTTGGACGTGCTAAACGTGGAGGACGATGCGGATACGGGCTATATCTTGCTGGTAGACCTTGAATATCCGCAAGATGTACACGACGCTCATTCTGACTTGCCGTTCTGTCCTGAGAAAGGGATTCCGCCCGTAGGGAAACACGAGAAATTGTTAACGACTTTAACTGATAAGACTAGGTACGTCATTCACTATCGTCATCTAAAGTTATGTTTAGTGAATGGGTTGAAACTGACGAGAGTTCACCGTGTTCTCAGTTTCAAACAATCTCCATGGATGGCCCTGTATATCAAGCTGAACGCGGAAATGAGGAGTAAAGCAAGCAATCAGTTTGAAAACATGTTTTTCAAATTGATGAACAATGCCGCATTCGGCCGCCTTATATCTAACAAGAGGGCCTACCGTATGGTAAAAATAACTACCAGGTGGGAAGGGAAATTTGGAGCGGGTAACCTCATAGCCAGTCCAAACTTTAAAAACCGTATGATCGTATCAGAAAACCTGGTCATCATTGAGATGGAACCGCAGGAGATTTACTTTGATATGCCGATTTATGTGGGATTCGCCATTTTGGAAATCTCGAAAGTAGTCATGTACGGTCTACATTACCAGGTCATGGTTCCTGCCTTCCCTCCAGGTACGTTAAAACTTCAATACACTGATACAGACTCGCTTCTCTACTACATGACTGTTGAGGATGCGTACCAGCGACTTATCCCGTTAGCTAATGACTACCTGGACACCTCCACTTACGGACAAGACAATGTTTACGGCATGCCTGCAGTAAATAAAGGAGTGCTCGGTAAACTAAAAGACGAGACTCGAGGTCAGATCATCACCGAGTTCATAGGTTTACGCCCTAAACTCTATTCATTTGCGGTGCAAGGAGATGGTGAGACGTTCAAGGCTAAAGGTGTCAAGAGTAGCGCGTTAAGAACGCTCTCTTTAGAGGACTATCGTAATTGTTTGACTAATGAAACGGTAGTCATGAGAGAAGCTCGTTCAATAAGATTAGTAGGATTCAAACTTTACACACAAAAATTTAATCGGGTTGCACTATGCTCTATCGACGACAAACGACACGTGTTACCTGGATCAGTCAGAACTCTACCTTGGGGCCATTACTCTATAAGCGAGCAGCCAACTACTTCCTTCCAAGAGACCTCGATTGAAGCTGGACCATCATGTCTATAGTGCAAGTGCGTATGTCAGTGGATGATCTATAACTTTATCCAGTACAAGTGAACAGGCATCTACTAACCTTCATGTCAATGTTAGTGTTCTTTTTTTAAAAAAGACTTGAGAAAAATATTCATGTTCTATAACTTGACTGAAAAAATAAACTAATTTAGTGCATATCTGTTTAAAAAGAGTTTTGAAAAAAAATGTTAGTGCTTTTAAAAAAGACTTGAGAAAAAAATATGCTAATTTAGTATGTATCTGTTTAAATAGAGTTTTCAGTGTGCGTATGTTTTGATTAATGTCACTAGAAAAAAAAGACTTGAGAAAAAAGCGGGCGTATGTTTTGATTAATATCACTAAAAAACAAATGTTAGTGCTTTAAAAAAGACTTGAGAAAAATATTCATGTTCTGTAACTTGACTGAAGAAAAAAATATACTAGTGCGTATCTGTTTAAAAAATGTTTATCATTATATTCATTAAATAGAGTTTTCTGTGTATGTATGTTTTGATTAATACAAAAGTGAATAATTAATGTCACTATACCTTTATCATTAGAAAAAAATGTTAGTGCTTTTAAAAAAGACTTGAGAAAAAAATATTCATGTTCTGTAACTTGACTGAAGAAAAAAATATACTAATTTAGTGTGTATCTGTTTAAAAAATGTTTATCATTATATTCATTAAATAGAGTTTTCTGTGTGCGTATGTGAGTGTGTGTACGTGTATTGTTTTTTTACCTGCCCTCTCCAGGATTACAACTCGGGCCTCTCAGAGAACAGTCTAGTACAATAACATAAGGTGACAGTCAGGATTAGAACCTGGGCCTCTCAGAGTACAGACTGGTACAATAACCAGCTGCAGTCAGGGTTACAACCTGGACCTCTCAGAGACCAGTCTGGTACAATAACAGTCAGGATTAGAACCTGGGCCTCTCAGAGACCAGTCTGGTACAATAACCAGTTACAGTCAGGGTTACAACCTCAGACCTCTTAGAGTACAGCTTGCTACAATAATACGAGGTAACTAGTTACAGTCTGGGTTAAAACCTCGGACCTCTTAGAGTACAGTTTGCTACAATAAAACGAGGTAGCCAGTTACAGTCGGGTTTAGAACCTGGGCCTCTCAGAGTACAGACTGGTACAATAACCGGCTACAGTCAGGGTTACAACCTGGACCTCTCAGAGACCAGTCTGGTACAATAACAGTCAGGATTAGAACCTGGGCCTCTCAGAGACCAGTCTGGTACAATAACCAGTTACAGTCAGGGTTACAACCTCAGACCTCTTAGAGTACAGCTTGCTACAATAATACGAGGTAACCAGTTACAGTCTGGGTTACAACCTCGGACCTCTTAGAGTACAGTTTGCTACAATAAAACGAGGTAGCCAGTTACAGGCAGGGTTACAACCTCGGACCTCTTAGAGTACAGTTTGCTACAATAATACGAGGTAGCCAGTTACAGTCGGGTTTAGAACCTGGACCTCTCAGTGGACAGTCTGGTACAATAATACGAGGTAGACAGTTACAGTCAGGATTACAACCCCGGACCTCTCAGAGTACAGTTTGTTACAATAATACGAGGTAGCCAGTTACAGTCGGGTTTAGAACCTGGACCTCTCAGAGGACAGTCTGGTACATTAATACGAGGTAGACAGTTACAGTCAGGGTTACAACCCCGGACCTCTCAGAGTACAGTTTGTTACAATAATACGAGGTAGCCAGTTACAGTCGGTTTAGAACCTGGGCCTCTCAGAGTACAGACTGGTACAATAACCAGCTGCAGTCAGGGTTACAACCTGGACCTCTCAGTGATCAGTCTGGTGCAATAACAGTCGGGATTAGAACCGGGGCCTCTCAGAGACCAGTCTGGTACAATACGAGGTAACCAGTTACAGGCAGGGTTACAACCTGGACCTCTCAGAGATCAGTCTGGTGCAATAACAGTCGGGATTAGAACCGGGGCCTCTCAGAGACCAGTCTGGTACAATACGAGGTAACCAGTTACAGGCAGGGTTACAACCTGGACCTCTCAGAGATCAGTCTGGTGCAATAACAGTCGGGATTAGAAAGTAGATCAGTTGTTTGGTATAGTAGATCATCATGTGTCTGGTATAGTAGATCATCAGTATCTGGTATAGTAGATCAGGTGTCTGGTATAGTAGATCATCAGTTGTCTAGTATAGTAGATCATCAATATCTGTTATAGTAGATCAGGTGTCTGGTATAGTAGATCATCAGTACCTGGTATAGTAGATCATCAGTTGTCTAGTATAGTAGATCAGGCGTCTGGTGTGGTAGATCAGGTGTCTGGTATAGTAGATCATCAATATCTGTTATAGTAGATCAGGTGTCTGGTATAGTAGATCATCAGTATCTGGTATAGTAGATCATCAGTATCTGGTATAGTAGATCAGTTGCCTGGTATAATAGATTATCAGTATCTAGTATAGTAGATAAGGTGACTGGTGTAGTAGATCATCAGTATCTGGTATAGAAGATCAGGTGTCTGGTATAGTAGATCAGTTGTCTGGTATAGTATATCAGATGTCTGGTATAGCAGATCATCAATATCTGGTATAGTAGATCAGTTGTCAGATATAGTAGATCAGATGTCTGGTATAGCAGATCATCAGCTGTCTGGTATAGTAGATAATCAGTTGTTTGGTATAGCAGATCATCAGTTGCCTGGTATAGTAGATCAGGTGTCTGGTATAGTAGATCAACAGTATCTGGTATAGTAGATCAGGTGTCTGGTATAGTAGATCAGTTGCCTGGTATAATAGCTTATCAGTATCTAGTATAGTAGATAAGGTGACTGGTGTAGTAGATCATCAGTATCTGGTATAGAAGATCAGGTGTCTGGTATAGTAGATCAGTTGTCTGGTATAGTATATCAGATGTCTGGTATAGCAGATCATCAGCTGTCTGGTATAGTAGATAATCAGTTGTTTGGTATAGCAGATCATCAGTTGCCTGGTATAGTAGAGCAGGTGTCTGGTATAGTAGATCAGTTGTCTGGTATAGTTTATCAGATGTCTGGTATAGCAGATCATCAATATCTGGTATAGTAGATCAGTTGTCAGATATAGTAGATCAGATGTCTGGTATAGCAGATCATCAGCTGTCTGGTATAGTAGATAATCAGTTGTTTGGTATAGCAGATCATCAGTTGCCTGGTATAGTAGATCAGGTGTCTGGTATAGTAGATCAACAGTATCTGGTATAGTAGATCAGTTGTCTCGTATATTAGATCAGGTATCTGGTATAGTAGATCATCAGTATCTGGTATAGTAGATCATCAGTTGTCTGGTATAGTAGATCAGTTGTCAGATATAGTAGATCAGTTGTCTGGATACACAAGCTTTGTTGATCTTTCAAAAATATATTCATGTTGACAAGCTACTGGTCGGTTCGCACGGAAATCAGACCGGCGTCAGACTTTATGAGTTGAGGCTTGACCCTCGTGTTCTGGACCTCATTCCTCATCCCTCGTTTCCTACCGGGTGTGCGTTTAACTTCCTTTGGTCGTGGGAAGAGCCCACCTCTCCCGTTCCCTACACGCCAACTTCAGCTGCGTACGAGAGCAGGAATTGGGATTGCTGACCACATGGTTAAGGAGGCTACTCTCACAGTAAACTAGACTAACAGTAACGGGGTTCGAATCTGACTCAAACGTATTTACAGCTCTGGATAATTCAACAATGAGAGAAAAAACTTTCGCTCGGTAAAAAAATGTTTTCCAATCCCAATTTTTTTAAATTTTATTACATCATCATGGTTTAAGGAGGCTACTCTCACAGTAAACTAGACTAACGATAACAGTGTTCGAATCTGACTCAAACGTATTTACAGCTCTGGATAATTTAACGATGAGAGAGAAAAAAACTTTCGCTCGGTAAAAAAGTTTTCCAATCCCTCATTTACGTATGAGGAGAGTGTACCCATAACACTGCTGGGGATGCACTTTATGATTTAAGGTGGTCCCAGGGAATGCTATGTACCGTCATTTGTACATGAAAATACATCTAGCGTTATTCGCAGGGAAAAACAAACACTTCATCTTCCGATATTTGCCGTGGGAACCCTCAGTTTCTTGGAGGGAGGATGGAAAAACGCATCATCTTCCGATATGTTGAGAGCATGTAAAATCATCCTGAAAGTGGACCCTCATTTGCTTGGAGGGAGGATGGAAAAAAAAATCACATCATCGAACTCGCATTTGGAGAGTGGAAAACCGACCCTCAGTTCACCCTGCCAAGATTCGAACCTCGGTATCCGAATGTAGCGTGAGTTAAATCGTTCTTCCTGGAAGGTGGACCTGCATTTGCTTGGAGAGAGGATTGAAAAAACAAACACATCATCATCAGATATGTAAGTAAACCCTCATTTGCTTGGAGGGAGGGTGAAAAACAAACACATCATCGAGCCTGCATTTGGAGAGTGGAACGCCTCAGTTCACACGACCGGGATTCGAACCTCGATCTCCCCCTACGGGAACCTACATTTGCTTGGAGGGAGAGTGGAAAACCAACCCGCATTTCACCCTGCCAAGATTCGAACCTCGATCTCCCCCCTACGCTAATGGATTAGGAACCTACAATTGCTTGGAGGGAGAGTGGAAAACCGATCCTCAGTTCACCCTGCCAAGATTCGAACCTCGATCTCCACTACGGGAACCTACATTTGGAGAGTGGAAAACCGACCCTCAGTTCACCTGGTCAAGATTCGAACCTGGATCTCCTCTTTTTTAATTCTGATACGAATTTTGAATATATAATGTAACATGAAGTGGAATGTACAGTATGGGATTGGAGGGAGGGCGCGTTCCCCCCTCCTCCATCCCGAGCGTATAAAGCGGACGCGAGGCGGGGAATGTATCTCATTCAACATGTTTAGGCAGTTGGGTTACCGTCTGGAGGACATGAGCGATATTAAGATTTCGAACGGCGGTTTAGAATACCATATCGCGCGGGCCGACAAAGGTTACAGCGAGTGCTGTGATTCTTCCGTGCACTGGCTCGGATGCCATAATCCCGGAATGTGGGAATCGAGTCAGTCTGTCGAACGCTGTTCTACCGCTTGTCCGGTCTACAATCTTAAGGAAGGAGACGACCCGCTAATTCTCCAGGAATCGAGTCGGTCCATCGAACGTGGTTCTACAGCTTTCCCCGAGGACGAGCCGCAAATTCTCCAGGAATCGAGTCAGTCCGGTGAACGTAGTTCTACAGCTTGGCCCGAGGAGGAGTCGCCGGAGGAGGAAAACGCTTTATGCGTCGAGTTGGACCGAATCGAGCGTGAGGAACTCGATCGGGTCAAGCACGTCTCCGAACTTGAAAAGTTTCGTACGTACAACGTTCGCCGCCTAGAAGGAGACGAAGAGATCAGTGAGGATGAAGACGAACCGAACATCATAACGCTAGACTATGTGGGCAAAGTACATCTTCCGGGTAAAAACTTTGGTGCGCGCTACAGGAGCCGCTTTAACGCTTCACAGAGAGGACTGATATATCTGGGTGAAGGCGAGTACGAACTGTTCAAGTGGTGAAGTGTTTAACATATTTAGACAAGACTTTAGAGAAAGATATTTTTTGTATGCATCAGGTGAAAGACTATGAGGAAAGAGAATTTATATGTATATGTGTATGTATGTATCATCATAATCTTAAGAATATACTCGCTAAATAAAACAGTTGTACTATTTATTTAAGTCCTTGATCATAGAAATAAAAGCTAAGGTCTTTTATAATAAGGGCTATGTATGTTTCATTCGGAGCAAGAAAATATCATTTTAGATATGTTTTTTTTCCAGCCTAGTCTAAAAAAACTGTTCGAGGGAAGGAGGACTATACCAAAAAAACCCGCCACCTCCTACTCTGAGAGAGAGAGAAAGAGGGGAGGAAAGGAAGAGAGACAGAGAGATAGAAAGAGTGGAGGGGAGAAAAGAGAGATAGAAAGAGGGGAGGAGAGAAAGATAGAGAGAGACAGAGAGATAGAAAGAGGAGAGGAGAGAAAGAGAGAGATATTTCTCCCCCACCTCTACGCACCCGCGAATCCACGCCGCGGGAGGGAAAGGGTGAGGGGAGGGGGGACTCCATGGAACACGCGAGACAACGGCGCGGGAGGGGAGGGAAAGGGTTGAGGGTGGGGGATACACTCACACATATACACATTTCCCCTTCGTGCCCTAATACATGATATAGCTTACTACTCTTGGGATCTTTAAATTATATATAAAAAATTAACTAAGCTTCTTACAAATAAAGTAAAGATCTTTTAGTGTTAATTTGTTATTTGCGTTACATGTGTGTAATATAATAATTAGGTCTAATCATTAATACATTTATAATTAGCTATACACAGTAATGAATATTCTGGTAAGGGGGAAACTTACTTTATGCTACCATGTAAAAACAATCAATGTGGGTAGCAGTGACAAAATAACGTTTGACGTGGTTAAATATTTAATAGCTAAAAAAAAGTCAGCCCGTATGTTAATGAGAACAAAATAAATAATTAACTAAGTATGTAACTAATAATTATTGATTTTATCATGATCAGAACAATAAAGCAAAATTAATTTAGTAAATCAAACATCACATCAGACATCGCTAAAAGACACAACCCCTCCTCCATCACTCCTTCCCAACAGTCAAGAAATAATTTAAGAACCTAAAGCCTTCTATAACTTCGGCCTTGGGCGTAGCTAGGCAAACTATTCTGCAGTCATGTGTGGCGGTATAGTATACCACACGGGCTGATCCAATAATTTGCTACCTTACAATCTCGATGGTGTGTACATTTGGAACTTTTTTCAAATAACCATCCACAAACATCTGCTAGCCTAAGTTATTTTACACGAATTGACCTATGTTAAGCAAGGCTATATTTTCGTTTTATAGCATTCATTGATAACTAATATCGTTAAATATTAAATAGTAAATATTGTTCAAATTTCATTGAGATGATTTTTGACATTGTTGAACTTCAATATTTATATACATGAAATGTTTCAACAGTATAATTTTTTCAACCTAATGATTTTTATAAATTTAGTTAAATTAGTAGTATAATAAATTCTTGATTATATTAATAAAACAATTTTATTGTATTTTAAAATATCAAGATATAGACTTAAAGAACACTAAAATTTAACGTGGTTTCAAGATTGTAAGTTATTTAAAAATAAATGTTTTATTGTAATTCATTTTTAAGTAAATACCTTCGATATGTTCACTAACGGATCTCCATAGGCATGTTTCAATGAGGTTGAATCTCATAATATATAAATAATTCAACAAATAGGCCCTAACTAATTTTTTTTATTAATTTCATGAAAAACCCTATACCCGTTCTTTTACTAAATATACCAAACTTAGCTGTAAGTGCATTTCTTATGTGTTTTACCCTAAGAATTGCTGTTGACCAACTTCCTGAATTAAGTCATTTCTGTATCATGTCAAATTGTTGTAACAACCAGATAAGCTCAGAGAAGTTGTTTCCTAATATATTGATTAATATACTAGATGTTTGGAAACTCATAGCTCAAATGACATATAGTTTGTTTGAACCAAAAGTAATACAAAATCCTAATACAGTTGCATCCTTCAAACTAGGCTAATACCATTAAATTGTGTTCAAAATTTCAGCGTAGCCTACAGGGTTTAGAGAACAAAGCTCTACAACAGGTTGCATAGGAGCTAGGCGCATGGCACTACACACCTCGTCATCTCAGGGCACGGCAGCAGATCTTACCACAATTAATAAATATTAAAAAACAAACCAGTCCATATAGAAATGCAAATACGTTATGAGGGTCATCATTAACGGTCCTTCATCATAGAAAGTGCTTGTCATTATTAAATGTGCAGTACCAAGCGCCTAACTCCTATGCAACCTGTTGTACATGCATGATTGAACAATCTTACTCTCCCAGCGTTGTACGCCGAAACTATGAAAACCATTTTAATGGTACTAGCATAGTTTTCTGGATGTAAGTGTAGATAGATTTTGTAGTACTATATATATTCAATAGTCTGGAGATTATAAGAGTTATCGTGCATCTGAGCTAAAAGTTTTGTTTTAGACCTCAACCTCATTTTTGTTAATCAAGCTAGTAATATTTGCATTATATTCAAGAAATGGTGAAATCAAAATAGTGCCAACCACACAATAATTTTTAGTAAATTTTATTTACCATTATATGGTCTCAGTGTTACCTTTTTTTGTATAAAATAAAGAAGTGACACGAAAACGATTTTTACCCGCCTCGGTAGCGTAGTTGGCTAACGCGCTTGTCGTGTTGAGCTCGACCGCTGAGGACGGGGAGATCGAGGTTCGAATCTCGGTCGGGTGAACTGGGGGTGGTTTTTTCTAAATGGTTTTCCACTCTCCCTCCACGCAAATGTGGTTCACTTCCTTTAATTCAACCTTCCCAATTCCTAATCCATTAGCGTAATTAGTACTTAAAGCGTATAACCCGAACGGGTAGTAAGACGCGGTGCTAGAAAAAACGTTTTTTAAAAGGCGTATTTTATAATCATTCCAAAAATATTTGTCCAATATAAAACAAATAGTACTACCTGATAATATATTAACTTTAACAGTTTTACTACACACACAGGTATCGTATTAATGTAGGCTATAGCAAATATTTTATTTGTTATCCTATTGTGTTATTAAGATAAATAATATCTCCCCAATAAAATAAACGTACATAGATACATGCACTTAAATGTGTAGACGTCTAAACCGAAGTGTTGTACAGTTTGGTTTTGATAGGAAATAACTTTTATTTTACACTTATGAAAATTACAAAAACAACTTTCATTGTGTTTATACACAAGTTATATGATCTACAACTTTGGCTTTTCATATATAAAATCAACACCTATAAAATAATACTAATGATTATTAATGTTGACAGCAAAAAAAAGCTTTTAATTTTCTAGATTTCTTTGTACTAGAAACTTACACTACTTCAGCACGTCCCTCACATTAATAACAGTTTGATGGGTTGGAAGGTATGTTGATTACAAAACAAGTATTAATGGAGTGTATTATGTCATAATCTACAGTGTGTTGTGCTTCAACAGAATGTATGTGTTTACTGTGTTAAAACAACTACGTCTTGTTTGAATGCATTTGAAAATAATTAAACTTCTTTACACACACTCTTCAAACGTTATATTTAATATTTAATTTGTTAACAGTTTGTTATTTATATTTAACATAAAACATAAACAATTTGTAATTTATATATAAATATATACACAAAAAAATAGTATTTATTTTTTAAACCTATAAGTTACTTATTTAAATTGATCAAGTGGCCCACCATTTTAAAAATATATTTAAAAAATGTATTTATTTTGTGTAGATATATAATATATAAATAGCACGTTATAAATATGGAAATATATTAAAATACATCTTAGAAATCAATCTTAATTTAAGACTTTATTCATAAAAATACACTAATGTATTTAGAACGTTAACCAAATGTGCAAGTTGAAAATTTATAATCTAGTATTTCATAAATTGAAGGAAATTTAATAACATTGTTTAAACTTACAGTCAGTAAAATGAAATTGGATTATGCACTCAAAACGCATGTTTGGTAAACAGTGTTTAATTATTAGCCGTATATTTTTAATACGTGTTAATATAAAGG
This sequence comes from Timema cristinae, assembly GCA_039000515.1. Taxonomy (NCBI): domain Eukaryota; kingdom Metazoa; phylum Arthropoda; class Insecta; order Phasmatodea; family Timematidae; genus Timema; species Timema cristinae. The sequence continues at coordinate 46,988 of JBCFYV010003448.1, forward strand.
TAGGATTATAAATTAAATAATAGTGCAAATTTATAAAAAAAAACCTAAGACATTCTAGAAGTACTAAAAATCAAATTGGAAATTGTTTAAATTTTCTTCTTATTAATAACCAAAATAATTATAAATATCATTAAATATATTTATTAAGAAAAGCTGACAAGTTCAACATTTTTAGTATAAAATATCTTAGTTTTTTATTTGTGCAATTATGTATTATATTAGTATTAAATTAAACATTGAAAATAATATTCAAGGGTAAGGCATATAAACATAAGAAAACTGTAAGCCTCAAAATTCACAAATAAAAACACAACAAAACACATAATTTTGTTACCTTCAGGGTAATCAATCCCCCTTTTCAGCGGTTGAGAGTAAAAAACATAGTTTCTTACTCTGTTTTGCTTCTTATTCTAAATTAAAGCTTGAAACATAGGTCCTAAAACGTGGGACCTTTACGTCAATCGGGTAGCTTTCGGTACACTTCTGGCAGCTCTGTGAGCTTCCTCTTCTTGAGGAACGCGAAATCCCATATCCCCTCCCCTTCTCCGAACGTTTCACCGTCCTGCAGAGTTCTCGGTAGGGACTTGTCCATAGTTTCCGGCAGCAGAAGACACACGATGGCTCCCATCACAGACAGGATGCCAAGAAGTAGTTCCGGGATAGGACGCCAGAAGGTGGCCTGCAAACAAATGACAAGGGTGGTCACCAAATTAAAACACATCGACTCAGTAAATCTCACACTTACACGATTTATATATACGCAGATTCGTAGATATGCGGTTGGGATACTGAGCTACGACTACCATGCCACCTACCAAGCGCCCCTTTAAACATAATATATGGCGTTCTAATAAGTTGACGCTCAGATGATGATAATGCCATCGTCATTTTTATTGTTTTTAACCTTGAATGTAAGTTGCATTTTCTTAACGTTTTATTTTTATACAGGAATTACTTTACAGTGTTATAGAGGTATTTGAACATATTCTTACAAAATTACTCTGAAGTGGTGTGGTGAGAACGAATTTCAACAATTTTATTCAAGGAGTGATAATGAGATGGAAATGATTAGAGTTCACTTGATAACGAAATTTGAACCATAATAAGCAGTTTAATAAACATTTGTTGAGAGCATTTCAGGTAATTAGTTTGGTGACTCTTATAAAATTCGATATTTTACACAATTATCTAGAATACGAGTCAAAAATGCTACTAACGCAATATCAAACTATCTCTGAGGCATGTAAAGCGATACATTTTTTAAGATCAACTTAAGTTTTAACCATTGAATCTTTTCTAGGATGGTCAAGTGCCCTCCACCGAACTCTGGGACGCACCCTCTAGACACTGAAGCCAATCAATATCTGAGCCTTGAACCCGCACCTGTGCTAACGGGTTCCTATCGGAGAGTGAGTACCCTACATTTTATGATTCTGTTGAGAGATTGCAGTATAATAATTTGATTAAATCTAAGTCAAATCGACACACACACAAAATTGATGAGAAATACACTATACTTGAGTAATCCACGAATCTACGCGCGATGAGGGTAGCACCATTCACAATCTAAATTATGTAAGAACTACTGTCAAAGCATTAACTAAATGTTTTTCCACTGATGTTTTTACTGTTTTATTTTCTTGTGGCAATAAATAAACGCTAATAATAGCCATAAGCCGATATGTTTAACCTGCAGAATCGTCATTATTTGTTTTTAAAAAGCTTTTTTGTTTTTTGAAACGCGTTTTACTAACTATCGCATATATACATATGCGATAATTGGTTAGATGTGAGGAAGCTAGAATTTAGAAGAAAGTATACCTCCATATGTGTGGAGAGAAAGTATGAAGTAATTTAGGAAAACAGTTTCCCATTGGATGTAGGGACTGAATCAGCAGCTAAGAGAGGTGCACCTCCTAGTTGGCTCTTGTCCGATCAGATCACTCACCATGTAGAGGATGTAGGGACTGAAGAAGGTGGCGGCGTACCCTGCTACGTGAATGGCAGCCACACCCTGACCTCGGACCTCGGTGGGGATCAACTCCGCGGCATACTGGGCCCCAGAATTGTAGGCAATGTTCACCCCGAATCTGCCTACGATGGCAAGACTGGCAGTCAGCAGCATATCTGGGGATGAGTCACGCAACTAGTTGATCATTCTCATAAAAAATTGAGGTATTTGATCAAACATTTTAATACACAGTTATTTAAAATTGACAACAAATAAACTCTAGAACAGTGGCTCTCAATTTTTTTTAGATTGTACCCCTTGGTCATGACTAAAAGTTTAATGTACCCCCAAGATAAAAATAATTCCAAATGACAGGTTTAAAAAAATTATGACAGATATATTATTGATCTATATAACCTATTGGAAAAAAATAATCTTAAGTTAATCAAAATATTTCAAATGGAATAGCTATCTAGTGTGAATCCTACTGGTAAAAGCCTTTAAAATTATCTCGTATTGAGAAACGTAATGATTATTTAGAAAAAACAACATAATTTTACTGTAAAAAGTCTGTAGGGAAAAGTTTTATACATTTTGTTCACAAATTAGTTAAAAATAATTAAAAAAATTTAAAACCCAAAGACAATATTTTCAAATCAAAATTTTAAAATTTTAATTCTGGAGCTGATATATTAGAATCCCAAAGTTTTGAGTGAGAGGGTCCCGGGTGCATGGATTGACACATCTTTTGATGTCTGGCTGTCCAGTTAAATTTATCAAGCGGAGTTCCAGCTCCCCAAAATTTAGCCTAATGCAGTACTTTTTTTAGGTACACCATGGTCTCACAATATATGAGAAAGCATCGTAAACTTGATGGGATGGTCATGATATAAAGAAATTTCTCAGGCCCTTTTAACAAAAATTCTGCCCAAAAATCTGCCAAAAAAGTTTTTTTTACTGAATTTGAGGTTTCATTACAGACAGTTAAATAATTTATTTCGTTGCAAAGAAGTTTGGTAGATTGGAATCTTCTACCGTAGAAAAAGGGTCTCGAATTCAGAAAATCGCTTCCTAAATTTTTCAGGAAAATATTTTCCAAATTCTTTAAACAAACCAAAATCTTTAATCGTTGACAACAGAATCATGAAGCTCAAGTCATTTTAATCTACGAAATTTTCTAAAGACGGAAATAATAACAGTTTTCCTTCCAATTTTTTTTTAAAGTTTATTTTTAAAACTCTTTATTTTGCATACCCTGAAAGTATTTTTTACCCCCAACTTTCTTAACTATTCATCCTGAAAATCCTTCCAAGAAAATAGCCTTTAAACCACTTAAAACTTTACTGTCAATAAAATCCCCCATACCTCTTCAAAAAGTCGAATAATTCTTATTCCCTTATAAACGCATTAAATGTTTGATAACCCTTTTAAAGGGTTATATTTATAACATAACAAAATAGGAATAAATAATAAAAAATAATAAACCCAAAAAATTTTCTCACCCCAATTTTTTTTTAAAACTAATTAGAAGAGAAATTATGAAAGAGTTGTCAAAAGTCCCATTTAAAAATAACAAAACTTAAATAAAGCAATATTGGGGGAAAATTCAAAAATGGTTGAAAATTAAAAATGGTTTGGAACAATAAGGAAAAAAAAAATTTCTTTTAAAAAGCCATTCTTTTCCAAATTCCTCGCTTTTGCAACTAAACCCGACCCTGCACCCCCTAGGTTTCCCCCGTACCTGGAGTTTTGCCCCCAACTTAAACCGCTGTTTTAAAATACTGCAGTTGAACCTTTAAACACCCGAGTTCTTATACTTACAAGGGTTCCCGGTTCGGTTTTGCCTGCCGAAAATATCCTGGGGTTTGGGTTTTTCCCTCACCGTGTAAAAAGTACGAGATTGTTAAAGGGGTTGGGCCCTTTAAAACTAAAGGGGTGCACAGGAATAACCGTGTTGGAAAATTTATGGTTTTTTATAAGCTCCAATGCTGAATTTTTTGTGAAAAAATTTCATTAATTTTGCCCTTAAAATTGACCGAAACTTTTTTTAAAATTTTTAAAAAAAATTTAACAGATAACAGGGGGGGTAACAATTCTTAATAATGGTTAAACTTAAAAATTTTTTTTCCCGGTTTTACAAAAATTTACCTTCTGATTGTTAAAACTATTTTTAAAATGAAAAATTTTAAGAGTTTTGTATGTTTTTTATTAAATAATTGTTATTATTTTTTGTTCCGGTTAAAAAATGGGTTACAGGAGGGGTTTTTTCTCTTTGAATGAGTAATATATACATCCATTTAAAAATAAATTTTGATAAATAATTAATAAAAAGTTGGGGCTTTATAATTTGGGCCCCTTAAGGGGGAATGGCCATGCCCTTTACTAACCTTAATTGGTGCGGGGAACTAAATGGTTTTAAATTTTTTCTAAGCAATAAAACCGATTTGAAAGATTGTGTTGAGTATTTATTTTTTGTAAAATTTGGGTTCCGCGGGACCAGTGTTATTTTTACCCCCGGTAATTTTGTCTTGTTCCCGCCTATTACAGGTACATGACTTCTACTTAATATTAAATATTTTGAAAAAAACCCTTAATAATCTTTTCTATTTTTTAATTAAAATTTAATTCCAGCCCATCTTTAAACCCTATTAAAAAAAACGATTGCCCCATTTAGTTTTGCCTCAACCCCTTGACTGTGTTACGCGGTGAGTTGGAAGGCTTTTTCCAAATTGTGGAAGGTTTAGATTGGACCTCTCCATTTGGGGGGCCCCTGCTTCCACTTGTTAAGCTTCATTTTTTGGCCCTTGATGTGTGGCCGGGGTGTTTCCCAATTGGGATGGTCCATGTGGGACCTGCTGACCCTTTTGTGACCTGTGGTCCCTTTGGACCTTTTCCATTGTTGGAAGTTTTTGTTATACGGTCCGCATGACTGGTGGGACAAGGGTTTCAAAATCCCCGGGTGTAGGGAAAATTACGGTAATGGAAAATGTTTAATTTAAATTTAAAGTTTTTTAAGTTGAGTTTTAATTTCCCAATTTTAATAATCCTGCTCTATTTTTAAAATTACGGGGGCGTTTAAGTTTTTATTTTTTAAAAAGACATGGTTTTGGTATACTTAATTAGGAACCCAAAAAGGTTGGAAAAGGGGAAATTTTTTCCCCCTTAAATTTTATTTTAGCGTGTTTTGAGGAACCCTTTCCCATCTTAAAGACTTTTCCCTTTCAGTGGAACACCTTAATTAGGTTGGGCCCCCATTTTTAAATTTTTAAAGGTTCCCAAAATTTAAGCCGTTTTTTAAGGAAAAATTGTTCCTTAATGTAAAAATATAAAGTTAAAATTTTAAAAAAAAAATTAAAAAAAAATTTTTAAGGGTAAATTCTGTATACCTTGGAATTTTAAAATGTAATAAACGAAACGCCGGGGGTTCTCAGGGAGTGACCCGAAAGGGAGTGAGATTTTTGGAAAAGGGGCCCTCCCTTCTTTTTTTCTTTAAAACCCCCCTTAGGAATGATACAGCCGATATTGAAGGGTTTCAACGACGGGGAAATGAAGGGCCTTCCCTTTGTTGGAGAAGGCGTAACAAACCTCGTAAACCCGGACAAAGAAGGCCCTTTCGTCAGGTGACAATTGGCTAAAAGCCAAACTTTCCAGGGAACTAGAGTTAAGGTGTTTTAAGGGGGGTCCCGGGTAGCCTTGCCCCGGAAAAAAGGGCGTAGGTAAGGACCCTGCCGGGTCCCCCAAAGGGAAATGTTCCCCTACTTGGTTATGTTTTCCCAAACTTTTTGGGACGAAAATAATACCGGTTTTTCCTCATTAAATAAAATACTAAAATTAAATCTTTAATAAGGGTTTAAAATTTAAAGAAAATTTTAGGAAGTGGGGAAAAAATTTTAAAACCACCTAACCTCAAAATTGCCTTGGTTTCCCCGGAAGAATTGTTTGCCCGATCCTAAAAAGTCCAAGGGAAAATTGCAAGGTCTTTAACTGTCGCGGACTTTTGAAGATTTACCCAAATTTAAAAAAATTCCCAAAAAGTAGGGTTCCGGGATCGTTTGTTTTTAGTTTAAATTTTTAAAGGAGTCAATTCCCGAGTTTTTCAATAAAAGTTGGTTATGAATTGTTTTAAGTTTAAAAACCCGTATATGCCCTATTACGCAAAATGGAGAATCAGTTTTCCCCCTTAAGACTCAGGAAAAGGGGGGGGTGCCTTCCTACCTTTTCCCCTTGAAGCATTTAAAACCAAAAAAGAGAATTTATGAATGATTGTAGAATTTAACGAAAAAATACCAATCAATGGGCTTAATGAAAAGGGAATTTTTTATCTTGAACAATTCTTACTAATTTTAATAACCAAATCAGCAGTTTACAACCTTAAAAAATATTATGTTTTTTTAACGTTCTCCAGCCCCTAGGTTAAAGATCCCTTCAAAAAGTCAACCCCAAAACCCCTCGAAGGTTTTGTTTAAATTTTTAAATAAAGTTTTAATAATTATTTTTCATTTTTTATATATAAAAATCCAATTTGTTCTTGGTATGTTTTCTCGGCTGATGTTTATTGGGTTCAAACCGACCATAGAAGTATTTATGATAAAAAACCTTTGGGAAAATTACTTTGGGAATGCTTTTCCATCCCTTTGCTTAAAAAAATGAATTTACTCCTTTATCGGAAAGTTGGTAGCTTTTGATCCTTAAAATTCTCCTGTGTTTATTCGGTCTTCTTAAATTTCACTAATACCTCATTTAAAAAAAACAAAAAATTTTTTTGGGGCTGAAAACATGCGCTGTTTCGTTTAAAGCCGTTTTTTTAAAATTTGAACCACAACATGGAACATCTGTTCGCGAAGGAATAATTTTATATTTAGATATTATTAATTTAACCCGTTTTCAACCCTTCTTTTATGGAACTCCTAATTGATGGGTGGTTTGTGAAAGAAATTTAAGGTACAGTTTTAAATGGACCGAAAAGGTAGGTCTGGACAATTAAGTGCTTTCGAGGGGAAAAAAGTTTGGTTGTAAAATTTGCCGACATGAACAGGGTTTGTCCCTAAATTGGCCCTTACCTTACCCCAAGCAACTGTAAAATTAGTTTGGGATCTTATTAAAAATAACAATATTCCGGGAAAAAATTTATAGCAATTTTTAAAAGATTTTTAAAAAGGGGCCCCGATCTGTGGTTTAGTTTGGCAAATGGTTTAAAACTAGGTTTTTTCTAAATGGGGTTTAAAACCCCCCGGGTTTAAAAAAATAACTTTCCAATCAATATCTTTTTTTAGGTTTTATAAAATTTCTTAAAAAGGGAAAAAAGTAGTTTTTTGTGTACAAATCAAATTAAAATGTCAATTAATTTTCTTGGGAGGGGTTCAATCACATTATGTAAGGGGATTCTAAATGTTCCCCTTCTCCTTCTCTAAGATCGGGTCTTTAAATGAAAGTTTTCTGCAAAAACCATCCTAAGAAATTTTGGTTTTTAAAAATTTTAGGTTTAAGTTGCCCGTAAAAAAAAAAAAATACCGATTTTTCGAGTTTAACAGATTATAATAAAAACTGGAAGTGCTAATAACTGTTTTTTATAGGTAAAAGAACCCAATGGGGGAACCTGTAGAAAATCTCCTTGAATTTCAACCTAGAAAAATGGGCCCGCCTTTTTTTTTAATAAAAACGACCTGGAACCCGAAAGTACCAACTAAAGTGGTAACTAAACCCTAAAAATGGCCATCATCTAAACCCCGGGAAAGACAACACAAAGAATTAAATATATATTTGCCCAATTTAAAAAATTGTTTTCCATTATTTTCCTTAAACAATTACACAGTTTTTTGCCGGAAAAAAAAAATTTTTGTTTTAAAAACTTAATTTTAGATAATAATTGTAAATAAAAACGTAAAGCACTTACAACAAACCCAGCCCTGGTGGGCTTGGTTAACTCCTGATAAAACGTTATTATGGAAGCTTGTCCCAGCGGGTGATAATTGGGGTAATTATGAATAGGAATTTAATCAAAAAGCTTAATCGCGGAGAGCGAACAGCCCTTTTATTATCAAACCTATTTCTGCCCAAACCAGGTGGAATCTATTGAATGGGGGGTGAGGAGGGTGGGGGAGGAGGAAAATTGGAAGGGAGATTTTTCGAAATTTAATCAGAATGTTCCAAAGGGGGCCCCCGCTTCATCCCAATGTAGTAAAAATAGGTACCCCATTAAACTTCGATAAAGCTGTCCCCTTAAGGGTCGCCCAGGGTTTCTGGTTGATCCGGTCATTCCAGTACTGCGGATTTTTTTACTATTCAAACAATAGTAATTAGATAGGTAAATAACAATTTACAAATGAAAAAAGTTTTAGGGTGGTTTAAGAAATTAAAAATTTAAATTTCTTATTTTGCCTAATTGTTTTTGTACCAAATTGTTAATGTTTTAATTTTTCCATTAATTTTTTTTCCCCAACTTTAGTTTGTTATCAGAGTTAGGGTAGTGGAATGGATAAAATCCCTTGTTTTAACGGGGGGTTTTAGTTTATTACCCCGGGAACCAACCAATTTATATACTTTTATTTTATTAATTTTTGACCCCGGTCAAATTACCTTACGTTATATATTCCAAGATTTTAAAATGGTATGATTTAATGAAGATAAATGCCACAGTTAAGTTGGAAAATCCCCTAGGAAATAAATTCCCCCACATTAAATTTATTGGTAAAGGGGGGGAAAAGTTTAAAATAATAAATGTCCAAAAAAAGAAACCGTTCATGAAATTTTATCCGGAAATGGACTAAAGAGCCAAAACCGGGGATTATTCCTTTTTGGGCCGTTTAAAAGGAATCATTTGGACCGAAATGGGGGGGAATTAAAATTTTAAATCAAGAAAATGGAATTTAAAAAAAAACACCGTTAGGGGGCCTTTATTCAAATTTGTACCCTTTCGGGCAAATTAGCAGAGGGCCCCCGGGGTGGCGGGTGTTGAACCAAGATGGATCAAGGCGTTTTGTCATGGTGGTTTTAAACAAATTTCCTCAAAAAAAGTCTAATAAACATGAAGGCAAACACAGTTTGGCGAGAACTTGAAAAGTTGAGTACACCAATTAACTAAAAATGAAAACTGAGATTACTTATACTAGGGCAGAGTCCGTTACCCATGGCCCGATGACCGGGGAGGTCAAGGAGTGGTTGAGGTTGGGAACAAAGGGGATTTTTTAGGTAACTTGAGTGAAAAAAATTTTTGCAAAGAATAATAAAGGGAACTTTATAGGCAAACCCCTCAAAGTTTAAACATTGGGAAGGTTACTATAGATAAGAAGCGTTAAATTTTCTGAGTGAAAGGGGAAACTACGTGAAACAAAAGTTAATGAACCCGGGGACAAAATTCTTCCTCCAACCAACTTAGAGTGTCCAATAAGTGGCTGCCAAGGATTTCTTATTTTTTCTTTTTCCTTTCAAAATTAAAACTTAAAAAAATAAAAGGGGGTTTTTGGTCGTGTTTTCACCACTATTGTTAATGGCAGCAAATAACAGGGGTTGGGTTCAAAAAAATTGTAAAATTGGTTTATAGCTTTAAAAATTTTAATTTTTAATTTAACAACACTTAATGATAAAACTTTTCTCCCCAAAAAGTGCAAAGTGGTACTTGTCCGCAATTTCGGTGTCAGTAAAATTAACAATGGGTTTAATTTAATTACAACTATCATGATCAAAATTTGGGCTTAAATTAAAAAAAAGGGTGTTTTTCTAAATAGCTAATTTAATAATTTTTAAAAAATATTTGTTCCCTAACTTTTAAAATTTAGGTTTAAAACTTACACGAATATTGGGGAAATTTTACCAAAAACCCAAACCCCGGGCGTAAAGCAAACGTGAAGGTTTTGTTTTTTATGCAAGCAGGAAGAGATAATTTAAAATTTTAATTCCTTTTCTAAATGGTTTTCCAATCTCCCCAAGAATAGGGTTCAACTTCCCCTAATTTTAATTTTAATTAAAAACCTGGGGAATTACTTTAAAGGAAAAAAGGGGGTGGCCGCTGCAATCATAAAAAAAACCTTTAATGTTAAAATAGTTTACCCAAAATTTGGTTTTTACTTTTATTAGTTTTGTAATAAATTTTTTAAAAGCGTAAATACCAATAAATAAACAATTTCTTTACGGAGGAAAAATTTTATTGATAACCTATTCCCATGCGTCTTTTTAAATATTAAAAAACAAAAGAGGGGTTTAAAGTTGACTGATTTGGGGAAAAATAATTTTAAATATTCATATTAAATTATTTTAACCCCCCATCTCCCCCCGGCAATCGGGGAAAGTATTTTTTGGTGGGCGGTTTAAACAAGCCAAAAGTTAACATAACCGGAACCCCTTTGGGGGCCGGCCCTTCCCACATTCCACGTCCCCCTTTTGAAAGAGAACAAATTGCCCCAAAAAGGGACCCGTGCCCCACCCAACCCCAAACAACTTTCCCAAACAATACCATAGGAAAATATATTAATTAATAGTCCCCCCTTTTTGAGCAATAAACTTTTCTTTTTTTATACTTGCTTTAAATACAACATAGTGGAAAATTTAAGACCCTCTATTTTTGGAAAAAAAAATGCTATTAATAAGAAAAAATAAAACCCCTTAATTTTAATATAGTTAGAAAAAAACCTTGTCATCCAGTCAATTTTTAATGGCACTTTTACTCAAGACCCAAATCATACTTTGGTTTTCCGTAACGGGAAAATTTTTGAAAAGTGAACCTGGTTTTTTGGTTATCTAAAAATCGTTCCTGGGGCGCAAAACTGCCAATTTAATTTTATTCTAATACAAATTGTTTTAAAGTGAAATTGTATGATTTACTAAAAATTATAATTTAGCCACCGGAACCGTTAACCAAAGTTTATCTTCTTTGGAGGGATAGGGTGGGAAGATTTGGCTGAACCACGTTTAACGTTCCGAAGAGTGGAAAGGGCCCATGCTTGAATTCAAAGAGCTCAGGAAGATTGGAAACGAGAAATCGGTGTGACACAGCGACAACCCCCGGGAGCTAAAGTATTACACTACTGCCCCTTTAATAGAACTCAATAAAATAAAATAAAAAATAAAATAAAAAAATAAAAATAAAAAAAATAAAAATAAACAACAATTTAAATTTAAAAAAAGGAAATAATATAAAAAAGAGAAAATGAAAAGGAATAGTTTTAAATTTTCAATAAAAGGTTTTTAATTTAGAAAAAGAATTTTAAAATTTTTAAAAAAATTTTTTTAAATAAAAAGAATTAGAAAAGTGAAGAAAAGAATTAAAAAAAAATAAACAAAATAAAAAAAATAAATCATAAAATAAATATGAGAGGAAAATTTTAAAAATGAAAGGTTCAAAAAGGAAAAGTAATTATTGGAAAAAAAACAAAACTACTTTAAAAAAAAAGTTTTTGGGAAAAATACAAAAAAAGATAAAAATGATGATATAATAAAATTAAAGTGTGGGTAAAAAAAAAAAAATAAAAAAGATATAAATAATGATTTTTAAATTTTTAAATCCCAGACTTTTAAAATGTAACTATGTTCTGTTTTTATCAATTTTTTAATAAATGGATATGTATATTTCCTACATTAAACTTTGCTATCTTAAAAAAATATTTTTCCTTTTTTTTAATGGCCACCACTCTCTTTTTGTTAAAAACACTATAGAATAGGGAGCTAAAAACAAAATCCAAGGGAATTTCTCACATGTGAGGAACAAAAAAGAAAGAACCAAAAGTAGAAATTGAAAAGATTTTAAAAAAGTGGATTTTGGGGTCCTTTACATCCGGAAAAAAATTGTTTTTAAGTTATTTCAACACAATAAAAAGAACATATTTTAGTACAAATTAGTTTTTCTCACTGTGCCAACAAATTGTTTAAATTTTAACCTATTTTGAATTTAATGCCCTTTTTCAATAAAAAAGTTTCACAATCAATATTAAAAAATATTTATTTTTACTCAAATTTAAATATTGTAAAAAATAGTAGTTATAAAAAAATCAAAACCCTTGCCAACTGCAACCCTAACCCCACCTTTACCATTTGGAAAATAAAAATATTCCCTTTTCTTTTCAGGGTCCCTTACAATTTGGGCAAAAAATGTTTGGTAAATTTACCTTTTCCCTTTAACCTTATTAGAAACTCAACCTTAAGGGCCCGTTCCCGGATGGCCCATTTAGGGGTTAAGAGGTGAGGAACCTATTAATATATTTCCCCGGGCAAGAAACGTGTAATGGTTTTAAATTATTTTTTTAGGGTTTTCCACCTGTTCGTATTTAATTACTAAAAAATTTAAATTTGGTATAGTTAGATAAATAAATAATTTAATTTAATCAACTAACTTGGTTCCCGACTACTAAACCAAACGTTAGATGTGAAGGTTTAAAGCACTATCTTGCAAAATTTAAAAAATAAAAAGACTAAGGGTGGTTTGCCCAAAAGTTGTTTTTAATTTTTAGAAATTATTTGCTTTTAAAAACCTTAAAAATTTTTACCTATTAGTTTATTTTAAAAAAAAAATTAACTATTTAAAATTTTAAATTTTATTTTGTCGTAAATCAAACTCCAAGCTTGCTTTTATATACTAAGATTGTTTTATCAAAAAAATTGTTTGTACTTTTTAAATCATTTCTTCCTTCTAAAAAAAAACCTTTTTTTTGAATGGAAAAGATTTGGCGAAAAATTTTAAAATTTTAATTAATCAAAAACGAAAAAGAAATGAATTTAAAAAGGCCAAAACCCTGTTACGGGGTATTTGTTTAAAAGGTCACAAATGGTGTGCGCAACAATTTTTGCATTGTTCAGCAGCCTGAGTTGAAAACAAAAATGGTTCAAATCTATGCAACCTACCAAATTAAATTTTCACTAACTACATAAAAATAATTTAAGTTAATTTTCTGATAAGTTTTTAAATCATTTTTAATGCAAAGTAAGGGCGTAATTTTGGGTTTGGGGCATAGTACATTTAAAAATTTTTTTTTCCCTTAAACACTTTTTTAAAAAATTAGGGTTTTTTTTAAAAAATTTGTTTACAGACGATTTTAAAAAACGATGTTAATAAATTTACCGGAAAAGTGCCCTTAAAAGTTTAAACAAAAATATAATTTTATGATTTAATAAAAATTTTTGTAAAATAAAATGTTGGTTAAACTTTAACAAACATTTACAAAGGTTTTTATCTTATCAAACATTTCTTGTGTAAAAAGGAAAATTTAATTTTTTTATTAAAATAACCAACATATAATTATTAATTAATCATAATTAAATTACCTGGGGTTGTTTTTAATACTTTAATTTAATTTAAAGTTTGTGTTAAAATTTTCATTATAATATTTCTTTCCCAAAATTTAATTTTAAAAATTGTCCCTTCCGGGCTATTTTTAAAAAGCTAATCGAATTTTAGGCACCAGCGATTTAACCCTTTTAAATGTTATTTAGGCCTAAAAAATCCAAAATTAAGGCAAAAATTTTTTTTCCTCTAAACAACCTTAATTCACACGGAATTTAATCTAATTATTTTAACCTTTTGATTTGTTTTTTATTTAAACATTTGGTTAGTTAAAAATGTATAACTACTATAATGTTATATTTAAGGTTGATATGGAAAATTTAATTTAAAAACCCAAATTTGCAAACAATATATGATTTAAAATCATCCATCTTAAATTTATTTAATAATGTAGACCTTAAAGAAGTGGATTAATTTAAGAGTTTAAAAAATTAAAACATTGAAATACTTTGGGCAACCGAAAACCCCAATTGGGAACCAATAGGATAGTGCGTCCGGTTACCAAACGCCAAAATTCCAACCCATTAACCGGTGAGTTCCTTAGGATACAATCCTCCCGCAATTGTGTTCTCGAAGTATTCAGAGGGCATTGACATTGTGTACAACCGACAGTTTTTCTATGTCATTGCATTTTCATCGTGTATATTTTCACAAGTACAAATACACATTCATATAATTGTTCTCTGGTTTTGGTTGATTAAGGACAGGGGTGTACAAATTCTAGTCTAAATTCAGGTGGGAGCATTATAAAATTTGAAATAATCTACACACCCTTTAGTTAATTTAAATTAGCTTTAAAATTACGAAAAAAATTTCATTGGGTAAGGAAATTTAACCCGAATATTTGGCTTGCCGACAATTTCCCCTTTACTGACCTGCCAAGTAAGGGTTTTTTTTTTCTATCATTGTTTTAGGCTGAGTCGTAATGGACTAGGAGTCGTCACCTGCATATGAATGGCCTTTAAAGGGCAATGTCGAAATTCAATGATTTGCACCTGGCTAGTATTTTTTAAATGGGGATAAAAATGAAAAAGATGAACACATAAACAAAATTGTATTTATAAACTGAAAAAAAGTAGCTAACAAAAACTACTCTGGTGACGTTTGATTAACGTAATGGATTTAATACAAAATAATTATTTGTGTTCTTTTTATTTATATATTAGATTGGTTTTTAAAATTAATGTTTTATAAAACATAAATATACTAATGCATTTAATCTATCTGTTTGTGTTCCTAATTACTTTTATAAAAGTTCATAGATATTATCTAAATATAGTACTAAAGCCCTCCTCAATTAAGACAACACCGGTTAGCAATTTGTAATAATTTACTATGTCAATTGAAACTTTTACACCGTATTTTTAAAAAAACATAACAAAATTGAGATATAACTGTTTTAAAATAAAATAATTACTAAAATGATTTAAATTTCAATGTTCTCCAATGACGAATACATGTAACTGAAATTCTGTATTTTTAGTGGTTTTATCGTAACTAAGTTCACGCTTAATAGAACATTAGCTGTTACCGAAATGTGGTTTTCCTTATTGTTCACTTGACAACAGCAAAATTGGAATCTACTTAATAGTTTTTGGATTTAAAATTTTTTTTTTCAATTTTGTTTTATGTTTAAAATAGTGTAAAGTGGTTTCACTGGTCTTAATGCCACTGTTTAAAAAAAAATATAAAACATATAACCGCACCACGACGCGAATCCTGGTTTGAGCTGCATTACCTAATTTTTTTTATTATTATTATTTAGCACCGCGTCTTACTACCCGTTTGGGTTATACGCTTAAGTACTAATTACGCTAATGGACTAGGAATTGGGAAGGTTGAATTAAAGGAAGTGAACCCGCATTTGCGTGGAGGTAGAGTGGAAAACCATTTAGGAAAAACCACCCCCAGTTCACCCGACCGAGATTCGAACCTCGATCTCCCCGTCCTTAGCAGTCGAGCTCAACAAGACTAACGTGTTAGCCAACTACGCCACAGAGGCGGGTCATTTCCTAATTAAGTTAGGTGTTGTGTTATCAGTGGGGTGAGACGGGCTCTTGATTAGCAGACCAGGATTCAAATACAATTGATATCTTGGTAAGGTTTGACATGGAAAATAACAATGTATACTTGGTTTTTGGGAGAAAAAAAAATTAATGGTGGTTTCCTAGTGATTAAATTGGGACAATCTGAAATCTTTTCTAAATGGGACAATAATTTGGTTCAAAATGGAAATCTGGGGAGCGTTTTATACTTTAAATACAAATATGTGTTTATTTCAAAACTAATGGGTAAGAATGAGGAAGGTAGAATTTAGAGGAAAATTAGCTGCATTTACGTGGAGTAAGAGTAGAAAACCATTTATATAGAGACATATTTTCAATAAATTCATCTGAAATGTAAATTCCCAGCCTACTCTTCACAGGCCTGATGCCTATTCATCATGCCCACCAATACGGGTACTTAATGGTTAGGTATTCATAGAGGCTTTTAGCGACCTACGGTCCACCGCTCGGGTGATTTTATATGGCCTGAGAAATATTTAGCTGACAAACAACTGTGTTCATAAAAATATACTTACTAGTATATCTAATTAGTGCATTAGCTTGCTAGGCCAAAAGTCCCGGGTTCAATTCCCGGGTCAAGGTGTAATTTTTAAATTTTCAGAATAATTACCATATGATAAATAATAAGTATAATTTTTCTTTCGATATTTTTCCAAACTGACCCACCAATTTTTTTTTTTTCAAACCCATATTACCCGCGTTATTAAAAATATTTCCTACCCCTGATTTTTACCATCCCAATTGTAAAAGATAGAAAATAATCTTGACAAAAAGTGAAACGTGTTTATGTCTGTCTGTCTGTCTGTCTGTCCTAGTCGGTAAATTTGTATATCAGAGACTGAATGTCTACATTATCTTGACGAATTGTGGTATGTAAATGAATCATATTTATCAAAGTGGACAAATGTTTATCTTATGTCCTTCGGCGTGCGGTGCAAATGATAACATATTTTGTTGTAACACTTGTCATATTACCCATACAACCACCAACCCCTCATTTATTTCATTGTGTCAGTTCAAGCTTTACTAATAAAGGAATTCTAATGGCGTAGGAATTAAAACGGTAGAATTTTAAATCAAGGTACCTAACTTTGCGTGTAAGGAGAAATGGAAAACAATAGTGTATAAAAACCACCCTCGGTACGCCCGATTCGAACCCCAATATCTCCATCACACTGTCAATGCAGTCTGATCCGAGACTATGAGACCACTGAAGCAGATTATTATTCATCCTGAACATTTATTTGTTTTCCAGACTGTGTTTTGTTTTCAGTATGCTCCAATTCCTTTATTGGTTATTGATGAATTATACTATACAATAAAACTTAATCATAACAACTCCCCCACCCCCAAAAGAAACACTGTCAAGGTGCCAGTCTCGTCTTGATTGGATTTCCGTTAAGAGGGTGGGTTCGGATTCTAATCTCTGTTGAGGGCCCCTAGACTATTTTAAAATAATAATACTTAGCACGTCTTACTACGCTTAAGTACTAACTACGCTAATGGGTTAGGAATTGGGAAGGTTGAATATAGAGGAAGTGAATCCGCATTTGCGTGCAGCTAGAGTAGAAAACAATTTAGGAAGAACCACCCCCAGTTCACCCGACCGAGATTTGAAACTCAATCCCTCCGTCCTTGGCAGTCTAGATCAACTCGAAACTAGCGCGTTAGCTAACTACACCATTGAGGCGGGTATATTTTAAAATTATTTCTAATTCTTCTTCAACTTTCTTCTACCCTTCTCTTCTTACACCTATAGTGTAAATATGTGGTCAACCCGGAAATACAGTAAAACGTGGTACCTAAACACACCAAACTTGATAAAGCTGATCCATCTTGAGAGATTTATTAAAGACAAAAGTCATTAACATTTGCAACTTTTTTTAAAACTCATGAAACAGAACTAAAACTATTTTTCTCCACATCTGGCTATTTCATTACGTTAAAGTCCAATGACCCAATCTAAAAAATGTATTTCTCACGACAATATTTCATTTATGGTCCCGAAATGGGTCACTCACCAGATGCCGTGCATTTCTTTTGCTCTCCGCCACTGGGACACATCTTCTCTTTATTTGTGTGGTAGGACCGTGAGAGTCATCAGCCTCTGCAGATCATGTTCTCAATGACATCATTCTTCCTCTTGTCTGCAGACGTGCTCTACATGTCTTTCAGACGATAGATTCCGGAGAGTTGGTTTTTTTTGGCGGGTTTTTGTTTGAGCTCACCGAAAACGCAAAAATAAAGAGAAAAAAACAATTAAAACAACTGAACTATTGCGTAATGAATAGTCCTCATACATTAGTGGTAGACAGTGCTCCTATTATAATGAAAATAAAATCTTGGAAAAAAATGTTTGAATTCTAGAACTTTGATTCAGCCCACGAATTATTTTCATAATTAAATGGGCAAACGTGAGGTAGTATATTTTATTATATTTGAGATATTTAACTAGCACTTACTGAATCGACTAATTATATCAGCACTGATATGTAAACAAATCTAGAGCTGACACAAAACCCATTCTCACACCATTAATCCTTCCCTTGAAAAGGGAAACACAAATTTAACCAATGGTAAATTTTTCAGCCATGCCAGGAGTCGAAACTGGGGTCCTTGGCTTATATACAGATACTCTATCGGCTAAACTGAGATGTCAAACTAATGGGAATAAAATACTGAGAGGACATTAAGGCAGATGGGAGGATAACATTAGACTGGACCTGAAAGAGATAGGGTGTAATGAGGTGGACTGGATATAACTAGCTCAAGAAAGAGATAGGGTGTAATGAGGTGGACTGGATATAACTAGCTCAAGATAGAAATAGGGTGTGTTGAGATGGACTGGATAGAACTAGCTTAACATAGGAATAGGGTGTAATGAGGTGGACTGGATATAACTAGCTCAAGATAGGAATAGGGTGTAATGAGGTGGACTGGATATAACTAGCTCAAGATAGAGATAGGGTGTTATGAGGTGGACTGGATATAACTAGCTCAAGATAGGGATAAGGTGTAATGAGGTGGACTGGATATAACTAGCTCAAGATAGGGATAGGGTGTGTTGAGATGGACTGGATAGAACTAGCTCAACATAGGAATAGGGTGTAATGAGGTGGACTGGATATAACTAGCTCAAGATAGAGATAGGGTGTAATGAGGTGGACTGGATAGAACTAGCTCAAGATAGGGATAGGGTGTTATGAGGTGGACTGGATAGAACTAGCTCAAGATAGAGATAGAGTGTAATGAGGTGGACTGGATATAACTAGCTCAAGATAGAGATAGAGTGTAATGAGGTGGACTGGATATAACTAGCTCAAGATAGAGATAGGGTGTAATAAGGTGGACTGGATATAACTAGCTCAAGATAGGGATAGGGTGTAATGAGGTGGACTGGATATAACTAGCTCAAGATAGGAATAGGGTGTAATGAGGTGGACTGGATATAACTAGCTCAAGATAGGGATAGGGTTGTGATGAGATGGACTGGATAGAAACTAGCTCAACATAGGAATAGGGTGTAATGAGGTGGATTGGATAGAACTAGCTCAAGATCGAAATAAGGTGTAATAAGGTGGACTGGATAGAATTAGCTCAAGATAGGGATAGGGTGTAATGAGGTGGACTGGATAGAACTATCTCAAGATAATGATAGGGTGTAAATACGTGGAATGGATAAAACTAGTTCAAGATAGAAATAGGGTGTAATGAGGTGGACTGGATATAACTATCTCACGATAGGGATAGGATTTAATGATGTGAACTGAATAAAACTAGCACAAGATAGGGATAGGGTGTAATAAAGTGGACTGAATAGAACTAGCTCGAGATAGGGATATGGTGTAATGAATTGGACTGGATATAACTATCTCAAGATATAGATAGGTGACTTAATTTTGTAATTGCGGCAATGAATTCTGAGTTTCTAACACCATTGAGTGTATTACAATATCTAATAATGCAGATATCAAGCAAAGATTGACATTTTGGTAATCCTAGCAGTATCTTTCTTAAGTAGAATGCTCTGCATTCATTCACCCAGCCCTGCGTTCAACAAACACTTTGAGGTTCACAAAGATCATGAGAACTGTTCCGTCATGTAGTGGTAACTAACCAGTGTTGAGGAGTGTTGCCAGGGTTAGCAGAGATAGTTTAAACTTCAACTGTGAATTGTTCTCTCAGTAATATAACATTCATTGATCAGGTATCAAAGAAAATGCAGTCTTAAGGACCGGTTACACCGTACCGCATTTTTCTGGCGGAATGTTATCAATGTTTTTAAATGCAAGTGGCCCGCACCGCACCATGCCGGCGCAGACGAATCGTCGAAAGAGCAGTGCTCTGCTCTTTTGCGGTGCGGTGCGGGTTCGTGTAGTCACCTACCACCGGAAATAAATGTTCCGGAGCTCCCGAACGGCATTTCTTTCACACGTGTGACGCTGTAGTAATTGTTTCCAACATTACGTACAAGATAAACAATATTATTTACAACTCATTGAACAACAAACACTCTTCTTCTTAATTATTAACTAACTTTAACCTTTATTCTTCGTAATTAATAGATAACTTAATTTTATGAAACCTATGCAACTAAAAATAAAAATACAAACTTATTTTGTAATAGAACTCAGTTTTTAAAGAAAATAAAAATAGTTTTCTTTTTTAGTTACAATAATCTTCTGCTTGGTTTAATTTAGTGCGGGTTGGCTCAGTGTAGCCCTAGCTTTATGTGCAGCATGTAGAACATAGTCTGATAATGATTGGTTAAATGGGGACAGCTCGTGTTTTAATAAGCAATGCTGTCACTGTCAACACTCCACTCCACTGGTATTAACTAAACTCATAACTAGTAGTACTGTGAAGAGTAAACCTCACTTCCTCCATTCAAAAAATTCTAAGTACATTGTGTTAACTCATAATATTTATTTTTGGAATTTTAGTTGAATTATCTCACATATATTTCCTTGGTGCTCGAGTTAGACAGAAAACCAACACAGACTTTATTCAAAAGTACATTGTATTCATAAATAATGACTTTTTTTTTAGCACCGCGTCTGACTAGCCGTTCGTGTTTTAAGCTTTTGTACTAAATAGGCTAATGGTTTTAAGGGATTAAAAAGATTATATTTATGGGAAGTGTACCAGAATTTGCGTGGTAGAAGAGAGAGAGAGAGAGAGAGAGAGAGAGAGAGAGAGAGAGAGAGAAGAGAGAAGAGAGGAGAGAAGAGAGAGAGAAAGAGAGAGAGAGAGAGAGAGAGAGAGAGAAGAGAGAGAGAGAGAGAGAGAGTGGAAAACAATTTTTAATAAACCACCCTTAGTACACTCGATCAAGATTCGATACTTAACCTCCCTATCATTTGCAGTCTAGTCTACTTCGAGTTTTCTAAACTCTCCCTCTACGTAAATACAGGCAAGCTTTGCTAAATTAAACCTTTCATATATTTACCTGGTATGTTACTGTGGTTTGCCGGTAGAGCCGCGTGGTCCACGCTACATACACTGCATTGATATATCAATGGACTCGTGCTTGTCTGTAACCAACAGAAACAACAGTGCATCTTACTACCCGTCCAGACTAACCAAACCTCTACACCACTTTGTACGGGGAGGAGGGAGGTATTTTTGAGGAAATCCATCCTCATTATCTAGAAGGAAGAGTGAGAAACCATTTAAGAACAAAACACCCTCAATATATCTAATTGGATATAAAACCCCATACGCTTTCAGATGTTCTGAGAGATTTTCCTGAATATTTTACCACTTAACCTCCGCGGAAATACGGGAAGACATCCTTTAAGACTCTACCTTCCTTTCTTGTCACTATGTTATAAATAATGTGAATATGCGGATGGATCAGATGGTAACATGCGGACTAGGGACAAAGTATACCAGTAAAAATATACATAGAAATATGACATTTTATTTAATAATTAAAAAAACACTATACGATTCAATCGTACACACTTTCTTATATAGTTTATACCAAAATTTTATAAAATGTTGTAAAACTAGCCTTAAACTGTTTAATTTATTTAAAAAACTAATATTTTGATTATTAATCATCTGAAATCCATCAAATCGTTTCAGCTGCTGCGCCACATACATAGTTGTAAAGCCAACCTTTTTTGACTTTGGAGTTGCCTAAAACGTCCATAGCTACTACAATCTCAAAGTTAAAAGTTTTCCCAACTACACTAGTTAATATTTGTATATGATAAAGTCAAATGAACACATCATCGTATAAGTAAACTAGACCTACCTGAAACAAAGTGTTTATTTGTCCTCTCGTAGAGTTTTCACAGGAATACTTCTACATATACGAGATATGTCTCGTGACGCTGTTCTTCATACGAGTCGCGCGACTAACCTCTGGTCACATACTGCTGGTCCTTCTCTTCACCCTGGCGTTATACCGCCCTCTGTACTACACTGCGCTCAGTCTAGCTAAGTGTCTGTGACGTCACCACAAGTCACACCTTCACACCCATTAGTGGCAACTAGAAGACGGTTGTTTTGTGTGTATTGATTGGTGGTATTTAAAGTGCAATTTAGGCTTAAAATGATTATATCAAACAACTACCAATTATTTTTATTAATTCTAGAATAAATTCAACACCCAGTTTCCCACGAGTTAATTTATCACTGTAAAAGTAAAAGTCCCAATACCATCAATAATAAGTTTTTTAGCACCTCAAATTACTGCTCATACGCTTTATATACATACATACATACATACATACTATCACGTTAATATGTTAAGGAAAGTTTAATGAAGATGAAGTGTAACCATATTTGTGTGGAGAGAGGGAGTGGAAAACCATCTTTAGTACACTTGACCAGATTAAAAAGCCCTTTCTCCCAAATGGAACCAGACCCTATCCTCCTAGTCTTGGATAACCATCGTAATATGCTGTTACTCTCAAATAAACCGTGCTGTACCAAGTAAGAGCGGAAATTACTCAGGGCACATTACCAAAATCAAAAGTTAAATCACGTGTATTCACATTGGTGTGCCGACGAAAAATGAAACATATATCGATATTAAATATTTGAAGTTATTAATTTTATTAATTATTCACAAAAAGAATAATGTGTAATACTAATAATACTAAAAGAGATGCAAAATGTAATTTTATTCTAAGAATTATACAAGTAAGGATTTTTTATATGTATGCATTTTTGTTTATTTGAAAAATAATAAATAATGTGTTTTTCAATTTGCAAATTTCAAGCATTTCGCGATGTCTTGACTTTCTTAATATTTTTTTAAGGTTAGGTTAGGTTAGGTTGGAGTGATTTGTAGGGGTGGGTTATTTGACAAACACTACTCCTTTTATTCCCGCGCATACCTAGGGTTAGGCCAGAGACATGTACGCAATTATCACTCTAAATTAAAAAAAAAATAACCAACGGACAACTCAGGTAGAAACATAAACAAGTGAGCGCGAGAGTCGCTATTTCTTGGGCGTACGCAATTATCATGGTATGTAATTGTCATATATTCGAGGAGTTGACCGTGCCTAATCCATTTTGCATGTGGCACCATTTTATGGACTCATCACAATCAGACTTTAAATCTTACAGGGTTTTACGTACGTAGCACGAAGCACACATTTGGATGTGGTAACTGGTAAAATATATCGGTTCGGTCGAATACCGTGCTACTATGACCATAGTCTTGGCCTGGAATATAAAAACCTAGTCTGACTATAACCTTGATCAAGTACATGAACAAAGTGGATAATATTTGCCTCTGTTGACATTTGATTTCCAACTAGTTCTACCGACCACGATAGCGTTTAGTTGCTGTCGTGAGCTTTACCAGTTTGTCGACACACAGATAATACAACTCCCGGTGATATGGCTGGGTGTTAACACCCTGTATTCCCTCTGAGGGAACTAACTGTAGTCTCCCTAACACTGTTGTCAAATCTTCTCTCGTTAGGTAATGTCGTCAAGGTGGTGTGGTGGAATAAGAAGGAGCCGCTGGCAACATCAATAAACCAGCATTGCGAAATTGTTCTTATATTCAAGGAAAGATTGACAACACAAAAACAAGATAATGACAAAGCTGTTTCCCAATAGTAGCCATACAGTTCCCTCAGAGATGATGTCCAGTGTAGTGTTGGGTGTCGGTCCAATGTTAGACTATGCCATATCTACTCTCTATTCAGACAAATTGCGTGCATATTTCTAAAAATTAATTAGTATAATACTATAACTACTAATCTCTTATTGTAATGGTAATTTAAAACGAACTGCACCAGCATTAGCATTAATAGAGAAACAGAACACAAGAATGATAAAATAAATTGTGGAAAATCATCACTTAGTAGATATTTGAACCTCCACGTATCCACCCCCAAAAACCCAAACTCTTATGCCTCCTAGACTATATAATCATCGATGCAAACGAGTGAAGGCTATTTTTAGCACTGCACCTCGTCTTTCTACCTGTTCAGGTTGTACGCATATTATGTATTAAATACGATAATGAGTTAGGGATTAGGAAATTTAAATTTAAAGGAAGTGTGCCCGCATTTGGGGGGAAGGGAAGTATAAAACTATTTTGAAAAAATCCTTAGTAAACTCGCCCGGGATTTTATCCCAATCTCCCTGTTATTTGCAGTCTAGTTTATTGCGAGAGTTATTTAAACCATGCGGTCACTAACACCACGAAGTGCGCTTTTTTCATTCATTATTTGACAACAGCAAATAGAGAATAAGCAAAACTTTTTTATTTAAAATAATTATATTTTTATAATTATTGTCAGATGATTTCCCACATCTCAATTTTACTGTTTTCCCTATGAAGACCATTTAATAACTAAATAATGCAGTACGTGACGCATGGTTCGAACTGTACCGCTACAGCTTGTCATTAAGGTGGGTGTACACCGCGCTGGTAAAGTCAGTAGACTGCTTTCATCAAGCTACTACTGGTCGGACATACGTGCTTAGTATTAGAGACAAAGCAAGCAGCATAGCTAGATGTCAGTCAAAGAGAATTAATATAAATAATGTTTCTTTATCGGGTGCATTTGCCTTCCACCACCAAGAAAATATTTTACAGGTAAGATACCTGTCCTTTTATTCTCCGCTTTTGAACAGGTTTCGGTCATTTTTAATGCAAGTGAGGTCCTGTAAATGTTCCATATATTTTTTATTTGTATTCTTACGTTTTTAGCACCGCCCTCTTGGGTTGGATGCAAATGTACTAATTATACTAATATGTTAGACATAGGGATTGTTGAATTTAGAAGAAATGTACGCACATTTTCGTGGAAGGAAAGTGGAAAAACATTTATAGAAAATCACCCTTAGTGGACCACCGAACCTAGATTCAAATCCCGATCTCTCCATCATCGCCGACAGTCCAGTCTATTATGAGAGTGACCCGCCTCGGTGGCGTAGTTGGCTAACGCGCTTGTCGTGTTTAGCTCGAGTGCTGAGGACGGGGAGATCGAGGTTCGAATCTCGGCCGAGTGAACTGGGGGTGGTTTTTCCTAAATGTTTTTCCACTCTACCTCCACGCAAACGCGGGTTCACTTCCTTTAATTAAACCTTCCCAATTCCTAATCCATTAGCGTAATTAGTACTTAAAGCGTATAACCCGAACTGGTAGTAAAACGCGGTGCTAAATATTATTATTATGAGAGTGAGGCCTCAAACTGTTTGGCCACGGAATTGTGTGCATACCAAGTAGCTCACGTGACTTACCTTCATAAACCTTTTAGCTCAGTCATAAGTAAGACGTGTTAGGTTTGTTTTTCATATTCAAAATGTACTGTATACCAAATAAAATTGAAAGAAATCAAGTAAACTACATGGATAAAAAAGATAAGTTAAAAGGGAGAAATATGCAAGACTGTCTCAATTATTAAAACCTTGGGTGGCAGAACCACAATGTACGAAGAAACACCATCTGTCAGGTTAAACGGACTCTTAATTCTTAAAATTCATCAACACGATAGACATATTTTTAGGAAAGAACGTATAACATTTCCGTCCACATTAAAAGCTGATCCATGGATAAAAAACAAAAACAAGTGAGTTGTGTTTCATATTGCTTAGTCATCAAGTTCTTTTTCAATACACATTTTGTGGAGGAAGTGAACCAATTGTTTTGCTTAGATAATTCATTTAGGTTGTTTACTTTATGTACAATTCGTAGCATTCCTTCG
Organism: Timema cristinae; assembly: GCA_039000515.1. Taxonomy (NCBI): domain Eukaryota; kingdom Metazoa; phylum Arthropoda; class Insecta; order Phasmatodea; family Timematidae; genus Timema; species Timema cristinae. The sequence goes on from JBCFYV010003448.1 coordinate 72,461, forward strand.
AATACTGGTGGAAAAAAACATATCAAAGTAAATGTTACGGTGTACCGTAGAGACTTACTCGCTCTTTTATCTTAAAATATGCATTTACTAAAAACTCTTAAGATTGGTGAAACTAATAAGATGATGTATTCAGATATCTTCTATATCTACTCCTATATTTGAATATAGAGTACAGACCTGTTCAAAACGATAGTTTGTAGGCCATGTGCTGATAAAACCTTGCCTTGTATAGCTTAAAACTTATTATTAGTTTAATATATAATTAATTGTGTAAACATTTACATTTTTAGCACAATGATTGTAACATGACATATCTGCTTCAGTGGTTGCATAGTCTAAAATGTCTCTCTCACAATAAACTGGACTGCTGATTAGAGGAGATAGGGGTTCGAATCTTAGTCGGGTAAACAGAGTGTGTTATTTCCCTAAATGTTTTTCCACTCTCCTTTCACGAAAATGCGTGTATAATTATCCTAAATTCAAACATTATTTTCCTATCATACAATTATAATTAGTACATTTTTGTTCAAACCAAACGGGTAGTGAGTTATAGTCAAAATAAAACACGCGACTTACAAAATAGCTAAATATGTGTCCGACAATTTACGCACGTCCATTATATAAACTGTCTTAACGATGATAAAAATGTTATCTCACAATTATTTTAACAATTAATGTAAACTTATAACCAATAAATAATGATAGTCATTTCAAATCACTACAGTTCACGATTTATAAGGGGTAAACTTTCTATATTTTTTTATTTTTGCGTACCATTGTTATGGTAAAGTAATTACTATATGGGGCTGAAATTTAGTATAGCTATAAATTATTGTGAGGTATAGACCATGCAATATTTATGGTAATAATAATAATATTATAAGAAGGAAATATACAAAATATAAAACACAAGGCTATTAAAGACATGCTCTAGAGTTGGGAGATAATTCTAATAATTTTAATATTCTAGTCCATTGCAGATAGATTTTTAATTCTAAAGTAAGTTTCGACGCACATTTGTGCCTCATTCGTAAACTTTTGTTGTTATTATTATTATTATTATTATTATTATTATTATTATTATTATTATTATTAGCACCGCGTCTTACTACCCGCACTTACGCTAATGTGTAATGGTAGGGTGATTGTGAGATGAAATGAAGGACCTACAGTTTAACGTGGAATCCGAACCACGGTGGAGAACTTTTGTTGTTGCAATAATACTGAGATATCTACAATCAGCCCCATAGCAGCTGTTTACTCTTTTCATATAGTGTAGTCATACGTGCGTTCTAATACAGTAAACATAAATATCATAATAAAATGACTTTGTGACCTTAGTAAGTTCAAATTTGATCCTCTTGCTTGAGGCAGTAAAGGGCCTCTAGCCCCAGATGTGAAGCTACTCTTGTGATAGCCATACGATAGAGGAGATATTCATACAAAGTACGTTGCACGCATGCGTCAGAATTTCCCAATTTACTCTTTATCTTAGGACCGAGACTATGAAATCATTCTATAGACAACAGATCTCCCCTGTCATAGGGCTGAGACTATGAAATCATTCTATAGACAACAGATCTCCCCCTGTTATCGGGCTGAGACTATGAGGATCGTTCTATAGACAACAAATCTCCCCCTGTTATCGGGCTGAGACTATGAGGATCATTCTAT